>JAQIVE010004627.1:0-14241 GCA_034698285.1 Sminthurinus bimaculatus | reverse complement strand
ATAAAAAACGAATTAGGTCTGTATATTAGTATATGGCATTTCCATAGCAACGAATTGTTATTTATTGCGGCCTGCCACATATTATACTACACAAAAAAACCATAAGTTTTTGATCATTTACTTTTTTCGCAACATGTCTTGCTTAATCTGACTATAAATAAAATATGATTTTCCTTTTGTTCAAAAAGAAAAGTAATACCTGTAGACATTATAATAAATTCCAAGTCATGTCTCTATACTCTTTAACCACATTACCTGAATGTCAATTAATAAACTAAAAAGGGCTACAAATACATAAAATAGCCTATAATATGAAACCTAATAATAGATTTATTAGCTATTAGAAAACGCACTCTACCTTCTTCATTCTCATTCATTTTGTCCATGGTGTGTAAATAAATGCTCATGGCACTGATGAATATGGAAAAGTAATAAAAAAATGAAACCAGCAATTATATTATACCAATAAAATCAAATACCTGTCATCTATCTAAGAAATAGAACAAAGATGGAGTAATACATAATAACAATAATAGTTAAACCTAGCTAGTTTATGTGTATGCATATTATGTATTATTATTGAATTTTATATGCCTACAACATGATACTTAGTTACTTACATAAAATAACCCCTTCTCATACAAATAATGTGTGTATCAAACATCAAACCTTTGACTATTATTTGTTGACTACCATTATATTATATTAATTGCCCTGCTGTGAATTAACATGAAATTGATATTATATATTACTATTATTACATGACTGTATACTGACTACTGAATAAAAATTCTACAATACCTTGTATGGTTTCTCTTCTCTTTCAATGTTGTCAACTATATATATATATATACCTATACTAAATATAAACAAATGCAATAAATTGAGGAGCAACGTTTATTGTTCAGAAATAAGAAGATTGGACTGTGTCAAGCCGTTTTATTCTGGCATGATTTCAATTTAACGCATACAAAATGTATAAGATTCTAACATTATTTCAGCAACCATTTTATTAAAAAAATTTTTAGTATTCAGGCTCAAGATTATAGATAAAGAAAGGAATGAAACACACACAACATATAATTTACATGGATACATAAATCCGTAGGTGGTTCTTGGTTTTTTTCCATTCATTTGCTAGGCATCGGTTGCCATACCAGTCGACCGGAGTTGACTCACGCATTTCGTGGCCCCTGGACTTTCACTGAAGAAATGCATGACGAAATGCTCGTCTGACCACAGGTAAGCTTGGAGAAAGTAAATGATAAGTTTTTAGCTATACGACTCGGAGAAATACCACAGGGAACGAAAGGTACCTACCGCGGAAGAGGAAATAAAGTGAAGAAACTTGTTTTGCAAAGTTAAATATTCACCAGGAAAAAAGGCATTAAAACTTTACTGCACAGATACTGCGTGCATTGCGCAGGACACGAAAAAGTCACGGGTCAAAACAAGGAAATAAAGACGCTTTTTTGCTTGAACACTTTTAAAAACGTTGGGTAACTATAAGTGTCAATCGCCAATGCAATGTGAAATTTCAATATTGTGTATCCAGTAAAAAATTATCTCAACTTTTTTCACTTTTCACCATTGCCTAGAGCCTTCCACTTCAATTTCGTGACTTGACTCGAGTAAATAATCTTGAACACCATTTTGTATTACATATCTACATAAATGAAAATTTGCCCTTTTACTTAACGGCATGTTGCGTACAATATCCGTTTTTCATTAGGATTATGCAGAGCTAAAATTTACTTAATTTTAAACATCATAGCAAACTCAACAGCTCGTGCACTTATACATAGATATTTACATCGTCAGCTGGATCATAATAATTTTCTTGTTAAGACCCTGTGTCAACAGTATTTCCCCCTGCAGTTTATCTCTGGGGCTCCGTCCCCCGTCTTTAGTTACACTACAAAAATATTGTCATCCTTCTCCTCATAACCATAACAATAGCATTTAGCATTCAGCATTCAACGCTTTACATTTACTATATGTATACAAGATACACAAGAGTCACCATTTTCCCGGTACAAAGCAGGCTGTTTTCATTTTTCTCTCGTCTTACAAAATATTATAATATGCATAAAGGCAGGAGCCCGGAGCGAAATAACATAAACGTTGATAACTTTACAATGTATAGATACACTGTACATTTGTAAATACGTGTACCGTGTATACACACAAAGAGTGCCCTGCTCACTGTTTGACTGGAGGAGGAACATTTTTATTCTTATGGTAATCGCTTTTGCTAGTGTCATGTCATGTTGTAGATACTTCAAAAAACTGGGCATACTTTAAACTAAATGGGAATATCAAAAAAGCGTCTCATCTCCCTTTTTATCTCCTCGTCTTGTTTTTTTAATTGAAGGTCGTCATTCAACAGGGAAAACACGCGCTCTCTAAATTATCTACCAAGTGTTTGGTAGATACTTGCACACTAACTTATATATAAATACCAGTTTTACATGTAAAATTGAACTTTCTCCTTCTTCTTGCTGTACATGGCTCTAGGTTATTGAAGCCTTTTCCATTAATCTCATCACTCCATCACCATCGCCATAACCATTATCATTATTATCGTGAGGACTGAGGCCCGTATTACCTTATTTTTTTATACATTATATATTGACTCCTTTGTGTTTGAGATGTCGGGCGGCTTTTAAAAAATGGAGGAAAAGTTGCGAATGAGACTTCAGCTGCAGCACAGGGCAGGAGAGCAGCGTATACAATAAGCTTATATATATACATACAGAAGATACGTACGCGGAGAGCGGAAGTCGTCCATGGAAATCCATTTATTCCACGTTCATATAATTTTGGACGATGCGATACATGCATACATACATATTGTACATACATATATCGGACAGTTGGGGAAAGATGTAAAGGGAAAAGCGAAGAAAGTCGTTCGGAAACCGGACGGATAAAAATGTGTGGATTTGGGGAAAATCGCCATTTACCCACAGACTACACACATTATATAATATCCTTCTTTTTTTCTCTCGTTGGAAAATCACAAGAATACATATTACATATACATAATATATATGTATGTATGTATAGAAGCAAAAGCGGGCCTTCTTTATTTTATTTCCTTTCGGAGGGAATCGAGATGAGACAGGACGATTTGGAGCTATAGAGGAAGACTTGGACAACTGTCGAGGTAAATGTGCAGTGTTCAATTGTACAATGTATTAAGGTACGATATATTCGCAATATATACTGCACACATCATACATACATACATACATGTAAGAATGATCTTTTCCCCCGTCCTTTTTCGTTTTCTTTTGTGCTGTCTCGTTGGAACAATGTAAAAAATTACTGGTATGGTCACTGCTCAGATCTCAGATTCTGCTGTATATGTACCTACGTTTTTTCCGTCTCTTTTCCCGGCTTTGCTTTTCCTCGGCCTTTTTTGCTTAAGCTGGTCGAGGATTCACAGGATGGACGATATGGACGAGGGGCAATGGACAGTTAGAGAGCGGGAGAAGAGAGTAGAAAAAAATATATAATGTAAGGGAGAGACGGATAAAACGAAAGACACTTCCGAAAGGCTTTCGAATAATAGCCGTCAATATATTTCCTTCGCAAGATAAAGCTCATGTTCAACAGGGACAAATTTGCCTTCAACATGGACTAAAGCTCTCGTTTATTATATCATGGGATCCTATGCTATGCTATGCAATGCTGTGCTATGGCATGCTCTGCTCTGCTTTGCTTTACTACGGTATCGTTTGGTGAGAATGCCAGAGAACGGAGAGAAAAAAATACAAAATGTTTGATAAAGCATATCTAGAATTTCCTTACATATTAGCTTATTTACGCTCACTGCTGCTTTTCCTTGGCTTACCTTTGCCGAGAGTTGCCTCGTTGGTTGATCCATTGTCGATACATACATACATAATATAATATACAATATCGGTGTATGCATATACATAGAAACAGACGTTATTGATTTATTGATTAATTTTATTCAATTAAAAGTGCATTTAGTCTCACACATTTAACAACTCATCACAAAAATTTTGAGTCTGCTTTTCTGTGGATGTTTTACTTCGTTGCTCCAGTTACATTTACATATAATATATAGTTAGCCCATGAAAAAGTCGGTGCAGACAGTTTTTTAAAATTTAAATGCAGGGTAAAAATTTGTATACTGAGTACAAATAACGTGGCATGCAAAATAGCCCTTGATTTTTTTTATTAAATTACACAGATTCCTTACAAAAACTGCGGGACAATAATCATGGTTATTTAAAAAATCCGTGGAGAATTAACTGCACACGCAGTTTTTAGAGACAAGCTATATATACATTATACACATTTACATACATTTCATGCTGAAAAGAAAGATATTATTACTATTTTTATTATTGTTCCAATTTCAATGCCTTGTAAATTCCAAGTTCTGTCATGCCATTGTCACATTTATGTAGCATCATGTGTATATTACATGTGTAATATGTGTATGTATGTATGTGCACTGCGTGTACCGAATTTACTCGGCCGACTTGTTTCTTTGAGAAATTTTTCCTTGGCCAAACTTTTGTTTGGAGATTTATATAGATTTAGCAGCCATGGAAATGCAATGCGTAAATAAAAGAAATCATGTCGTGATGGAAGTTAATGTGTGTATGTGTGTGTGTATGTGTTGCAGGCTGTATTTTGTATGTCTACATACATTATTATTATTTGGCTGTTCAATGTCTTGTACTTGTTCAGCTTCTATATGTTTGTATGTAGTATGTACGTATAAAGTCTCTACAGTTCAAATATTGTGAGCATTGAGCAACCAAAGAATGGGAGAAAAGACAGAGAAAGTAACCTTAATAGTTAGGATTATTGCACATTTGCGTGTCGAGAGACGGTATCGATCAAACAAAGGCATTTCGATGACCACTTCCTTCTCCTTCTTCCTGCGTTCTCCATCGTTTCCTATACTTATCCCTTCGACGTGACTTTCTCCTTATATACATACGTTTGAAGAAACTCGGAGCAACTCTGTCGGTTAATCCAAGCTCAAGCTGAGCCGAGTTGAGAAATCTAGAATCTGGACAATCCCACAAAGACTTCCCATGTACAACGTACAGTGTACAATACAATATACAATGGACCTTTGTAATAATAATAATAATAAGATATGTAATTGAGAATGCTTTTCTTTTGAGCTCGTCTTGTCTACCATTATACTTCCGCGCAACCAAAAACGAGGAAAATGAGCAAAGGGAACCCTTTTTTCTATTCTATACCTAGATACATAGGTAGTATTTTATTTTTTAGTTGTATAGCAGTACATTGTACATGCATTCTAAATCCGTTCCTTTTGCATGTTAATTTTTCTCGAGTAATTTTTCCATGCAAAATACATAGCGTTACTGTGCAAACCATTGTGGAATAGGTAGCTTTTACACTATGTACAGTGTACAGTACATAAGGAATCGTAACGAACTTGTTACCATGTCCATGTATGTATTTATTTCCATGTAAAAAGTTTTGGTGGCTATATTTACAATGTATATGTTAATTCTGATAATTTGGGGGGAAAAGTTAATGTGGAATGAATAAAAAGCAGTATGAATATTTCTCCTGATTTATCGTTATCGACTTTGAAGTCCTTTGAACAAACGACAAACGAGGAGCGAGTTGGCATGTTCTCTTTAATTTTGCATCCTTGGCCTTCTCCACCACCACCCACCTTTTTCAACAGGCTGTGCAAGAAATTTAAGAAGCTGGAAAAAATCCCATTCAATCAACTCAACTTTAATGGACAAATAAGAAAGTTTTTAAATTAATTATTGATAAAAGGCTTCACTTGAACTCGCACTCAAGACGGAGCTCAAGAAAAGTAAATTGTGCCCATATACATACGCATATTATATATCATGCCCATACATACGTATAGCCAACATCTTGGCTTTGAGTATGTATGTGTGTATGTGTATAAGTTGATGTTGTCGATGTTGACTCTTGACTCGTCACAGCGTATTAAACTGGAGAGTCTGACGGCAATATTTTCACAGATTATCATGAGAGGGCTAAATCTAAAGTTAAGTAAGTAATTAAGCTCTTTCTCTTTCACTTTCTCTCCTTCCTCTTCCTACCACGGAAAAAGGTCACCGTAATATCGTTATATAGTTACATTGGTGATGTAACCTTCCGTATGTATGTATGTATGTATATTTAACTGTATGCCATATGATACTAGCTTCGTATAATATGTGTATATAATAATATATCTACAGTATTTGCATGTATAGTCAAATGGGTCTAGAATTTAATAAACTCAAAGTCATTTCGAATTAAATTCATAGTCAAGTCTGAGGATAGAAATAGAAAGCACAAGTGCAACCTTGTGCTTCTGCTCCAGCTTATTGCTTCCATGTGCTACTGTGTACAGTGTACATATGTATGTAGTGTGTAGTTACATCCAAGTTAGTTGAGAGCAAGGGAAAACTTTGAGTCAGCAACTACCTGTTTTCCTCGACTTAGACTTTCAACTTTGATTTATTTATGCACGACAATCAGTCATCAGTTCAGTTGACTTGAGCCTTCGTCCTCGTCGTAGCCGTAGTCCTCGTCTTATGTATTCACCGTCTTCTTTTTCCTTAAATCTATCGATTTTTCTCCCCCATCGTTATGTATCATTATATATTGTACATACATAGAAATACAAACTAACCTTGTATCTATGTATGTGTATAATGTATACAATGCGTGTGTACATGTCTGGCATGTTTAATGTGTAAACAAACGAGAGGGTTTTGTTTATACTAGACATACGTACGTAGTACGTATAAAAACCTCTACATATACATAAATATTTATTTCCCTACAGTTTTCGTCCTGTACGGTCAACTTTGTAGCTTTATTTACGGCAAAAACATTTTTCAAACGGCAATGATAATGATGATGGAGCTTCAAAGGGTGAAGCATGCTTGCAAGTATGTATGTAACTTTGAATCCTTTTCCTTGTAAAAATATGGCAGACTTGATGTAATTTTGGAAATGGGCGCAATTTTTATTAAAACAGAACCCTGGTACAAACTAATGATGACTATACCTTATACTAACTGGGGAAATATTGAAAGTGGATGGAAAGAAAATTATTAATTTGAAAGCACGGTTAATATTTAAGACATGTTGCAATTAAAAATCACTCCTTAATTTTGTGAAGTAAAAGGCATGTATAAAAGTAAATGAAGTTGGGTGACACTCCGTTTTTTGAAATTTAGAAACAAACATGTATTTAAAAGCTGTGTATGGTATATGATTACAGTTTTAGTTAGTAAACATGGACGAAAAAGTTCCACTAAAGTTTGAGTTTCCTTCCAAACTCCAAACGTTCTTAACCTTTAGCCTTTAAGAGTTGTACATATAGAAAACCCATAAAATTCTTGGCCTAAATGAGAATCTGGTATATATGTATACAGCAAAAGATTTAACGTAGTTTTGTAATAGAACAACTAAAAAAGATGAAAATTTTTCACCCACTTGAAACATGCGTATTTATTTTGATTTACTGTATTATTACTGAAAAAAATTAATCATACCTTAGTTTAAATTTGGAGCGAGTAACTTTCTTCTAAAATTTCGAAAATTAAAACCATAGTCAGCTAGTGAGCTTTCTATGAAGATTGTCGTTTTCATCCTTGTCGAGATTCCTTACATGTACAATGTACAGCATACATTTAGTCGTGTATTCATTGATTTATACATTCAAAACCGTTTCTGCTCCCCACTCCCACTGCCACACGCATTAATTATGCTGAAGACGAGATGCTAATGGCACAGTTTGGAATTTAGATTTGGATGTGAATGTGACTGTGGATATGAAATTCGGATGGAGACAATAAGCAAGTTGGTTGCTGCCTTTTCTCAATCCATTTAGTTCATTCCACTGTATGTATGAGCATAAGCACTTGGACGTTGACATGCGGCCGCGATGGTACATACAATGGAACATGGACACACAGTTGTCGCCCTCCTCCCTCTCTGTTCTTCCCCCCTCCCCCCTCCTCATGTAGATCGTCATCCTGGTTCGTCCGCCTGACTGGCCTAAATGTAAAATGCAAATGAGCCCATTCCTGAACACATACATATATACATTATACATACCTACCCCTGTACATTGTACTTGTACACTGTATGTATACTGTATACACTGTACACAGACACAGACATTACTAATGTTCTTGTGAAAACTCTCGAGTGCAAAACCAAGTTGAGGTTGAAGTTAAAGTTAATGCTCGAGTCATCAGACGAATCGTTTTATTCCAGTCCAATCAACATCGTGTATAAAATTAATTGCATCTAATTCAATTATCCAGCACAATAACAGCTTTACATTTAGCAATCCCACGTATGTATGTATGTATGTATCTACTCAATGTTAAACTGTACTTCGCAACATGGGGTGTATGTACATATATCTACATCTGTACATGAATACATGTTTATTTATGCTACACACAGTATGTATCAGTTTTCAATAAGGCGGCCGTACATACGTGCATATGTATATATATGTGTATAGTCAGTCGGTTTGGTTTTGTTTGGAATTCGGAATGTTTAAATATGTAGAATGTCCTGTGGTTGCCCATGCTCAATGTGTGTCATGTATGTACAATGTACATTGTACATAGAATAGATGTAGATTGTAGATACATTTTACCCGGACTCTTCAACTCAACTCGATGGTTGCTCAATCATTAGAGTAAATGGTATTTAGACAGTGGGTCCATGTACAATGTACAACAGCAACAACATCCCGCCTCACATTAAACATTAAACTACGTCAACAACAAAATGTTCCGGACCATATGCACCAAACCAAACTTGCCAGTGTATCGCCAACAAAATGTGTTGCATGATGTCTGCTCGTATTCAAAGAGAGTTTCCTAGAATGATCCTCGAGCATTTTGGAAAGTTTGGACCGCTTATTTAAGCCAACCCGAAAGTAATCTCAAAATTGACCGGAAGTTTGAGTCCAAATTTTTAAAGGAAAATTTATCAACTCAAAGTCTAAACTTGTGATTTTTTTGAAAAATAAGTGGCATTGATGTTAAGATTGAAGATTTTGAATCTTGGAATGGTAAGATTTTCTTTTACCTTCAGAAAAAGCTATAAATTTTATCCAGTAGCTGATATTTGTCTGTATAAAGTACCGTTACTTATGCACCAGAATGAAAATGAGACAAGGATTGATCCACGCTAATGTACAATTTATGCAATAAGTCGTCGAGGAAAAACAAAAAGACGCAAAATAGAATGTCGAAATGGAAGATCCCCTCCGTTTCCTCATTGTATACTGTATACGTATATAGTATATATTATATATATATATATATATTGGGCGCCTCTGAGTAACTTTCGTTCAGGTTCTGATTCTGATTCTAGAAGCACAGTTCACACAGTAAAAGGAGGGGAAAAGCTCCTTTCTCTTCAATTTCAACCTCAAATTGAACATGCCTTTTCACTCACAACCTCAATCTTCCTCCATTAAGTGGGTAAAATGTACATATATATGCATGCAGATTATGGGCATATCTTTGAAACTATATCGTATATCGGGCGTCTCTGACTACATTTGTCATCTTCTACGTTAAGCAACTAGTTGGTTCTGATTTCGTCGGAGAGATTCTCGCGTTTCTCCTCGTCTTATCGTCTATCGTACATTAAGCCAAAATTGTTTAGTTTGCGCTAATATTAATTTACTATATCATTTCCAAACCGAACTTTCTTCTGTGTGTGTATATCATATACAATATACAGTATATGCAAGTTTGATACTTAACAATGGCTTCAATGTATAGTCTACAGTCTATACACTGAAAGCACAGTAATAATTTCTATTTTATTATGTGAAGAAATGCAATCTGATCTTCAGAGAAACGATGGAGGAGTTTTTCACTTATAATTTCCACTAAATAGGTTAGTTACAGGGTGTTCAATAAAATGCATGGCAGGTTTCAAAAATTTATACCCACAAACGATGGCGAATCTTAGTATCAAAAAGTGCCACGTGATCGCGAAATGAATAATAAAATCGTGTAACTTACGAAATTGTGTAAGGTTTCACCATCTTGCGTGGATCTACAGTGGTACCAAAGAAGTTACCAAGGTTCAAAAAGGTACCAAAATTACAAAGTTTTACAAAGGTACCAAAAATACCAAGGCTACCAAAGTTTTCAATATTACCAAGGTTACCAAGGTTTTAAAAGGTACGAAATTTACCAAGGTTGCCTATGTTACCAAAGTTTACAGAAGTACAAAGGTTCCCAAAGTTACCAAAGTTTTCAATGTTACCAAAAGTTTACAGGGATACAAAGGTTTTCCAACGGTACCAAAGTTTGCCAAGGTACCAAAGTCACCGAGGTATGGAAAGTTACAAATATTACCAAGGTTTACAAGTTCTCCATGCTACTCGCCATTACTTTCCTTCACCCAAATCCCACAGTATAATTTAGAATCCTCTATTTATACTTTTAAATTTACTTCACCTGCTTGGCCACTAAACAACAACATTATACGAGTAAAAATAGGTACATATGATGCCAAGTGAAAATTTCTATAAATATCGTATATACACGAGGATTAATCAATACATCTATGTAAAGTTCCCTAGTTTGGCCGTAGATTCAATCCTTTTTAGCTAAATGAGTTTAGTCATGAGTGAATGGCTGATTAAATATGTACACTATACTTGGAGATACACAGTGTATCTATATAACTATAATGGTGATCTGGTATAAAATATTCTGCTTTTTGAAAGGGCAAAAGTAACGAGTTGTTTTATATTTATAAAATACATAATGCATGTATCCTTTTATACCTTCCCCTTCTTTTGTTTACATTGAAATCATGGTCAGAGTTGAGTTGAGTTGAGTTGAGTTGAGAGATGAGCTGAAAACTGATATCTATAATGGTCAAAGCCCTTTCTCTTCCTCTCCCTCTCTCTCTCTCTCCCGAGCAAAATTGCACAGTATTTCTAAAGAGGGGATCGAGGTCCTGGTAAAAGGATGAAACGTCATTCGCATGAAATGAAAAAGAGTCAAAGGCGTTTAATGTGTGCGCGAATTCAGTGGAAGAGGAAGTGAGAGTTTTTCATCAAAGGGAAAACTGTCCAGTCCTTGCTGTTATGTGTGTAGTTGTGTTCAACTCGGCTGATGCGATACTTTGCTTTCCTTTACTTGTCTCTATACTCTATACTCCACTCTTCTGTACTCTACCCTTGTGTTGTATTACTTTACCAAACCATACCCCTGTTTGGTCTGATTCTGACTCTGTTTGCTTTTTGTGTAAAGTTGGAGTAGTTTTCCCTCTCCTCTCGCTTCAACTCCCTCACAAATGAATAAGTAGAACCAAACCAAAGCCAGGCAAAGAAGGAGATGAAAGCAGGACGGTTGACTGACGAAAGAGAGAGAGAGAGAGAGAGGGAGAAAGGAGAGAGGAAAAAGAGGGAAGGGCTCATGTCGCATATCGTTCCACTAGGTATGTATGTGTAATGTGTATATTTATACATACACTTTTACTTGCTTTCTCCCATTCTGTCTATGTATGTCTTGGTGGCTCTATGGCTATTATACTCAACAGGTCGTTTTCGTCAACTTGCCCTTTATCTATAAAGACAAATTTTTCAACTCAATTCATTCAACAGGTCTATTTTTGTTATTTACGCCGTATAATTTCTCTTTTTCCGTCCATCTGCTTTAAAGTATTTGTTTACTTTATCTCTACTCCTCTCTCTCTCTCTATCTCTCTCTCTGTTTTTCCAATGGCCCTTTTCAATACACTCCAAAGTTTTTGCTTAACAATTCTGTTTTTACCCGTCCCTCTTTTGTAATGTCAATAACAACATTAGACATTACATACAATATACAATACACAACTTGCCCTTTCACCCATCAATATAATGTCGTCAATTCCTGGACTCGTCATTATAGGCTCCGGGTTTTAGAGTAACTGGAAAGGGAAACAAAAAGTTGTGCACACATTTTGCCTCGTGTTTTTAAATATTTTAGCTAAAGTGGTGAAAACTTTCCTTGAATTTCGGCATTTGCTGTTGGCTTGAAATTTTCCGGGGAAAATAAAAAAAAGTAGACTAAACGTTTGATTAGGTGAAACTTTGACCGCCTTTTTTTATAGAAAACGCAGAAAAATAGCCAACCGATAAAATGGAGCATTTTGTACAGTTGTATGTATACTGTATACTCTGTACACTGTACGCTGTACAACATTGTGCAATGACCATTTCACGTGTAAGTACAGCAAAAAAAAGAAAAAGGAGGTTGAGGCTGAGTCTGAGTGTTGATGATAAACAATTTATTTTATGACTGTCCATTTTGTTTTTATTTTTCAAAAAAGAGCCTCCACTTCCCTCCACTTTGTCTCTCTGGAATCTTTGAATGGTCCGAGGGAATATGAGGTACACGAGTAATTTTGCAAGAGGGAAAAGAGGACGGCCAGAAAAATGTAGAGAATGAGAGATAGATAGAGAGAGAGAGAGAGAGAGAGAGAGAGAAAGAAAAGGCTTTGAAAGTAGGGAAAGGAAAAAAGGAGAAATAAAGAGCCGGAGCTTAAGCTTCACATTACATGTCTATTTGCTACTTGGGAATCCTCTCGGATTCCCATGCAGGATTTACCTTGTTAAAATGGATGAAAGATCGTTTGGTTTAGTCTAGTATACATTCGGTAGCTCTTGTATATACGTTTTGACTGTATACTTGAGTGTGGAAGAATTCCATGTACAATGTACATATTATGTAAAAGGGGAGCAGAGAACGAGAGAAAGCCGGGAGAAAGTTGAGAGGAAAAGGTTATTCCGTATGGATACACATTGTGCATATCATTTATGAAATAGGTTCCATTTTATAACCACATGAGCCTCACACGTACGCATACTATGTACAGTATGCACCAGTATGTTAGTATGTACGATATCATTCGGCTGAGCGTTAACCCAAACCGGTACGGTAAAACCTCTTCTTTCCACATCTCGCCATCCAACTGCTGCAGCATTTAGATGAATGCTGAGAACCATCAGGCATATGTACAAACAAAACTCCATGTCGGTATATATTGTATATGGTGCAAGCACTTGAAAAATAAGTAAAAAAAATCTAAATCCTGACCGACGCACGATGATCCGCAAATTCTGGTTCTGAATTTTTCAGCTGCAAATTAATGACTCGTCTTTCTGCGTATCGTCTAATGTCTCATTTTTCCGCCTCTTCAAAACTGCCCTTGTCATTATTCAAAGTTCAAAGCTTGGCTCACATCTTGTATGTATAGTATATTGTATATGCATACTTATGTAAAAAATATTTCGCACCGTCCTGTAGATTTCATGGCCAGCTTCGCTACCATAAAAATGCGAAATTTAGACAAAATAAAATCCATGTTTTGAGGAAGAAGATAAGAGCTTCAAATTTCAAGATGTACAATGTACATACGACATAAGCTTATGCAGGCACTACATACATATACATATGTGTATTATGTACCTCGTTGTTTATGGTGTAGTACAAGCATTTTCATCGCATTATCAGTGTGAATCGCTTTCGTTTTCCGGTTTTACCTTGTAACATTGTTTTCCAGGGTTTTTTTCTTCCCTTCATCCCATGGCCACGGCCATTGCATGTCATGTCATGCCATTACTTTGCATTACATTTCCTTTATTTTTTCCACTTTTCTAAGGTGAGATGCTGGGGAAATGTTAGACATATGTACAATGTACAGTGTACATTATACACGTATGTATACAGTTTGCATAAAATTTTCTACCTCCTTGTTTCTCTTGTCCGTATACATTATACATATATTGTGACTATATAGTGTCTCTTTTTCTTGTACAATAAAGAGCTTTGTCTACCTTTTCCAAAAATTGTCGGGGACCATGTGGTCACGTTATTGCATTGTAGATATTACTCGTGTTTTGTTCAATTCGGCGATATAATTTTGAATCTGGAAGCTTTCTACGGACTTAAAGTTGGTAGGGAGCCAAAAATGTAGGTTCGTACATGCTACATGCACAGCATATGATATTCCCAGGTTGAATTCTTGACAGTTTAAAGTTTAGCCAGTGACAGAAAAAGGAAAGGATGGCTGTAAAGAAGTAGATAGGCGTAAATTGTGAGATGCAAAAGGACCGTCATTTCATACACGAAGGGACCAAATCCAATCCCATCCCATCCCATCCAGTTCTATCTTATGTATCCAATTCAATATAAAGTA
>JAQIVE010004626.1:0-14246 GCA_034698285.1 Sminthurinus bimaculatus | reverse complement strand
TCTTTATCAATCTTCTACAGACTCTGACTCGTGTCATAAACGTCCGAATGACTAACGACAGAGACTGCCAACTGACATACTGCAATTTGCCATAGATATTTTACTACCACTCTCATCATTGTATGTTGGCCATAACAAGGACAAAGACTACAATGGTCACAACAACAGTCTGTTCTAAATAGCAGATACACATTAAATATATTTTAGTGAGAGCATTCAAATTCTCAAAGTACTTTCCTCTAATTGTGTCCTATCGTTTTGTTTACTTGCTAGTCGGAGGCGATACAGTACTTTGAGAAGTTTGTAATAAACATTTTAATTGTACCTTCAATTTTACTTTTACAGCTTTTGGTTGAATTACATAGATGAATGTTTAAATTTCAATATTAACTACAAACAATATTTTCATAAAGTACTATACTAACAGATATAAAAGGGAAGATAAAAAGAGGACGAGGCTCACCTGAACGATTCGAGGATCTGCTTTACTTCCTTCTCTGAACTCATCGAGGGTCAATCGATTATCGTGGTTTTTATCCATCTGGTTAAAGATTTTATCGACTCGCTTCTGTGGAGTGTTCTCGTCATCAGACACAGGCACTTGGCCCTAAAATACACACAAACATAATTCAAAAAAATTAGTCACCATCGTTATTAGATACATGCTATAGATCAAAGATAGTTCTCATATTTCATAAATGTATACAGTACATACGTATTTGTATATACGTAGATGTGCATGGAATTAAACGAGACAGGACACGTAAAATAAATTGTTTTCTCTATACTGATATTGACACTAAACGCTAAACGGTCAACTTCAACGCTCAATCTATCAAAATCCAATTAAATGGGGATAATTGATGGATACACACAATTACCAAAGTAAATACGAGCAAATGACACTGGACTCTTGACACAACTCTACACTCTACACAACAACGTATTCATTTAATTAGTACTTGCTTCCCACTCACTCATATTCACGTGACGAAGACCAAATTCAATCCCAAAAATATCCAAGGCGATATTATATGTGCCCAAAATAAATTAAATACAAGGCCAAGAGTTGAGCGTAGGCACTGTCTGATTCAATTTCCTCCCCTCAACATACAGGCCATGTAATAAAATAATGATAATAATAATAATAATTGATGCAATCCAAAGTACTTTGATGCAGGACAAATTGCTCATTGAAATGGCCAATTTTCCCCGAGCTAACGACAACTAATATACAACAATCTACTTATGTTCATGTATCCTTGTACAAATGGACGATACCGGGTAACATTTACGTGGGTAAAATAAACGAGAAAATTATAATCCATGTAATATATATATATATATAAGGTAATAATAAATATTAATTATTTCGCGACAGATCTGTTTATCTATATCGAATTTGCAATTGTTTCTTCAGGAGAGATGGCAGAAAATAAAGAGACAACTGCGGGGTTAGGAATAAAGATTAAGTTTTATGATCACGTTAAGGAAATGATTCCAGTTTGGCCTTGGTCTTCTTACTCTCTTCCCACAAGTCCTACAAGGCACATATGTATAGTTTTAGTCTGGTAAGCTGAACGGTGAACAGTGAACGAGGTGCAATTCCAGGGATGTTCAAAATGGACAAGGCGGAGGAGGAGGTAGAAGTAGAGGGAGATAGAATAAAGGCAATGAAATGCAATGAAATAAACCGAGAGAGAAAATAGTTACCTACGATGCTCGTGAGCGCAATAGAGAGAGTACTTTGTACAAATTTTGGGAATACATCCAGAACCAATTTATATTGTAAATGGTGACATTCAAAGGAAGCATAACTAGGGAATTTCCATAGGAATGAGCAAAATAACCATTGTATTTGTCTTGGAAGAGAGCATCTTGAAAAGGAACGGATGCTTTTACACATCCCTCTGGCACTGGCTAACCCAGCGCTCTGCTTTGCTCTGTACTCCGTACTCCGTTCAAATTTACTGGATTCATCGAATCTTCTTCCTCTTCCTCCTCTTCTTTATAGCCTGTGCATGTGCAGGTTGTGCACTTTGGTGACGAATAACAAGATCTCAACTACATAATAACATAACAGAACATAACGGGGAGAGAACGTCCAACAATTCAACTCCATTTTCATCTCCATCGCCATTCCTGAACGAAATATATCCGATTATAACTGCATGGCAATAGTTACCGACTTCAAAGTGAAAGTAAAGCCCGAAATGTGCTACGTCTTCTTTATTTCAATCCTTTATCATCATCATCATCATCATCATAATGACCTCCTTGAAAGAGAAATTCCGAATCCCCAACATTTATGAAAATATCATCACTGCTATTACTTAATCGACAATTTCTCAAAATGATCATCTTCACTTCTTCGGCCTCCAGTTACATCTGGCTTCCAAATCCCGAGACAGATTTACATCCTCGTTTGCATTCTCATTCCCATTTCTATTGAATATTAAAGCATTTCATGACATTTTCGAGATTTCGGTTGTTGGCTGATGAAATTTATTATACATTTTAAGGTCAGCTTTACAGTAATTCAAAAATTTTGGAATGAATTCTCCGTCTAAAAGCCCCTCAGTAATTTAAGGCAAGGGGAAAAAACATAAGCTTCATATTGCACTTTATTTGATCTGTATTTTTATCTGGACCTAGATAGATCAGGATTTGGACCACCCTTGCTCAATTGAATAAAGGAATAAACGACGAATTGCAAAAATATTGCCCTACATCCAATTGTATTGCATTTTATATTTTATGGTATCGAGTAGTAAGGATAGTACATGCAAGTTTACGCCTGTGATTCCTTCCGCTTGGAAGTACTTTGAATCCGCACATTCATTCACTCATTCGTTCTTATTTTCATTCTCATTCCACCTTTACATGCAAAGCAGGGTAGTGCATGAGCCTGGAGCTTTGAGAAGCTCACAGGATTTTTCTAAGGCACTCCAGATTACAACGGAACCCGCAAAAGTCCTTCTCACACATGAAATGTAGTTACATATATACACAAATATACATACATAACTATACAATAAATTCGTGTAGAATAAAATAGTACTTCTGTAACCATGATTTTTTGACATGCACAGAAGCTCATAAAGCTCCACAAGCATAGAATCAGACAATGAACGGAGGAAGAGGAGAAACCTGGACAAGTTACACCGAGATGCGATCCGTATTCTATATTCTATAACTATGTACATCATATCTGTACATTTTTTGCATTTGGATATACGGCAAGGTGAAAGTAAGTGAGAAAGCTGTAGAGAGAATAGGAAAAGAAAACCTTTCGGAGCGAACGAGAAAGAGGAGAGAAACCACTTTGGTATTCAAAGAGTGTTGGTTGGTTGAAAAGCTCTTTGGAATACAAAATAGTAAAATCAACATTCGTATTTCCTTCTCACCTACACACACGGACGCCAAGTACAAGAGAGCGCACAGAAGACAGAACACATATACACATATCTCATCTTACTTCAGTACAGATATTTGAACGTTAGTCAAAGTCTCGGGTTTTCTCCCATAGTACATACAAACATGCATATAAATGCACGTATACGTAGGTGTATATTTGTATGCACATTTATATCATCTATTCTTAGCCATTGGAATTGGATGAAGAGTTTGCATAAATCCGTATGTTATACTCGCAGCATTTATGAGGTTTTGGTATGTACTCAAGTACACACTAAACGTCCTGGCAGTGAGGAAGAAGAAGCAGAAGAACGGTGATGTGGTGTATGTAACTACACATTGCAGAAAATATATTCACTCACATTGCCATTTCTCGCAGCTTCTCTTCAAGACCCAAGATCTTACAGACACGTCCTCTTGAACCCGGGACGTCACAATTGAGAGAAAAAACACTAAGCCACACTCATATTCATACTCTCACCCTTTCCCCACATTTCTCTCTGCATTGTAGATATACACAGTACGCAGAGAAAGTGAGATATTATACGTCTTCACGCCATTTCATTCCACCAAAGGAAAGATTTTCCAAGAAAAAGGTACCTACAAGTATATAAATATTTCGGTGCATGTTGATGTGCAATTCTGGAATTCTTAGCTGACAGTATCAGAGAATACGTAAATGTAAACGGGGAAAAAATTCAAGTCTACACTTCATAAAAAGCATAACATACACATGCGTGAGAGAAAGGGTCAGGTCAAATGTATAGTGAAGTATAATACATATTACTAAGATATACTTTTATACTTATAAAATAAGCAATCCTTCATGTATTCATGCTCCGTACATATTCATGCTGAAGAGATTCATTTTGAGTTGTCTTCTTTCATTTGTATTTTAATATTCCCCGGAACTCCTTTATTTTATTCTCTCTACAACAACTTCTTTCTCTTGATTGCTTCATACAGAAGTTTCGACAAGAGTTTTTCGAGGAAACGAAAAAAATAACGCAAAGCGTGTCTCACCTTTCCTACACATGTACCTATACATATGTACATCTACATATTTTTGGTACATTAGCTGGAGATAGCAAACGTAATCATTTAATCAAACTCCACACTTGTGCCCTATATCACAATCTTCAATGTAAAAAGACACTGCTTAACAAAGAAGGCAATCTGAAACTGAATTAGGATCTATACGTTTATAAAATTGAGAAGGAAGTACTACATAATATATAGATGTGTATAAATAATTCCGAGCATCCACCAAAAGTCGGTCATATAAAGAAAGGCGAAAAAGAATATATATTATGGGAACTAAATAGAGGGGGAAAGGAAATTAGCTGAAAGCTTCGTTTGCACTATATTATGGAAAAGTGCGTGGGGAGAGTTTAAAGAGTTCCCTAAGCATTTAATTTTCCCGTTGTGTTTGTGAATCAATTTTCTCCTCGAAATGCAAAAATACGTCATAATATGTAAGTTGAGAAGGCCGTAGAAGTTTTAACTTGATAAAGTAAAGGCGCCGGAAGCGGTAAACGAATTTGAGTAGAACAAATTTCCGGGACGAAACCGGAAGTTAATCTCATGATGAGGGAGAATACAAGCTCGAGGAAATCAGCTCATTCAATAAATTACATGAAATCAAAATTAAACTTGTCAAGTTGTTGAACTTTTTACCAATAAGTAATATGAGCAGAGTAGATAGATCTCTGCATGATAAAAACAAGTTGTTTGCTTGCTATAGGTTGTATGCATGCACATCCAGCTTCAACGTTTGAGAGGAAAACATTGAGAAAAATGCTGGCGATAGAAGTCAACACTGAAAAATGTTTTTGTCATGCTTCTTCTGAAATAGAATCGCACAAGCTTAAATAATTGTTTTGATTTTCTGGTAAACAGAGATTATTGAGTTTCCTGTATTCTCAAACCTTTAATAGCAAAAACCAAAATGTGCAAAAGAAGTACCGGACGTGAGTTTTTTTACTAGCTTTTTGAAAATCAGTTTTTAGACGTTCAGTACAATTTAAAAGCAGATTATCAGGTGATTTTTTTCTGCTTCAGCAATCTTTTTTACGTTTAATAAAGCACTTGCACTACGGAAGAAATGAAATGAAATACACAAAAGGAAAAACTCGCTCCAAGTTCTGTACAAAACACGTCTTTGTATACCCGCATACAGTCCATTCCAGATTTTTTCCGGTGATCTCTTTTGTAATTTTCCAGTCAATGAAACTCGCTCATATTATTATGTCCATTTCCCTATATATTTAACATACAAAAGAAAATATCTGTGCGAAGATATCGCTGGTAGTTTTCAGAATTTATACATTTACCATTTTATTTCCTTTTTGTCATCCTCTCTCATACACGTACATACAACGTACATGCACACCATTTTCCAAAAGCGAGCATGATCCACATTTTCTATTCTGAGCAGCTTCGGTTTCGGACTTGTTCATGCCGAATAAACGTGGGCACTGTATACTATGTACTGTAAAGATTTACAGGGGATTTCATTTAAAATTTGAAAGTGCAATTGTATTGTTAGAAGGTACAGAGATTTGCTGACCAGGTTTTTTTACAAGGATTCTTGAGGTGGTGTAAACTCGGGAGAAATCCCCTGTATTTTGAAACCCCCTTTGTGCACTGGGAACTACCATGCTCACGTTATGCAGCAAAGAATCTTGCAAAAGGAATAAAAGAAGACAGAAGTCGCCTTTAAGTATGTGGCTATTTCGGATAAAAATATACAGATAAGTTTACATACAGGATTTATAACTAGGAATAAATGTTTCGGAAATTGTTTTAAATCCAGTCATAAAGAATCCAGTGTTCTCAATATTCCGTTTTATACATCCACATCTAAACATATTTGTCGCAAATGCAAGGAGAGAGAAAGAAACAGAGCAGCAAATAAAGGCCAGTTGAACCATCCATGTATATGGATGTCGTACCGAATTGTAGCCTTAGGCCTTTCCTCGTAGTAACAAAATTTCACTATGCCAGCCACCTTCCTTTTACCTCTTAAATCTTAGATCTTTGCTCTTAATGCAGCTTCAGTTACTTAATCAAGGCTATTTGTATTTATTTTGTCGACCACAGCAAGGCTCCTGTGCATTCACGCAGCTTATACTGTTGTTTGCGGTAGTAAACTTTGATGCCCTAATTTTGCAGAAATATTATAAATAAATTGCATAAATTATCTATGATGGATGCAGGCAGCAAGCATCAAAACCCAGCAATCTGATCCCTGGACTACATTACGCGGTTAGGAAAACGACAAAGATCACAGTGATCGTGATTAATGTCCATGGCTTGATGCTTACTATACAATAGTGGGTCTATCTGTGCAATGCTGTTGCTCCTCACGATGTCGGTGATGATAATAATTCTCAAGAATCAGGGCGATTTGAAGATGGGCAAAAAACAGGAAATAGGAGAACGAATGGAAGAATATTAAAGAGAATGGAATTTCTTAGCGTGAAATCATATTTGGGTTTAGTTAGACATATACATTTACTATACATATAAGACGGCCAGAGTATCACATCAATATCTGGAGGAGAGTACGTATGAAAAATAGGCGGAATGAGGAAAAATTAGGTAGGATTTCCAAGGTTGGTGGAAAACGTTCCTGCTCACTCTTAATGTATGTATGTACATATGCTTTTAGTGTATACTATCATACATACTTTGCACACACGTTACAAAATGCCTTTCAACTTTTTCTCCGTATCCTCCTTTACCTAACTATATCTATGAATGCACTAACTACTAACTCATCCAGAATCCAGACTTACGTGGAAGCCAGAATGCAAAAAAAAACTTTTACCTCTATCTTATTCCTGCTTGCCTTCGACTGCCTTTTTCTTTCTCTCTCGCTTTTCCATCTATTTCACGCTAAGAAGGAATATCCGCTCTTCCCGGTTTCCTCCGTTTTTTCAGTAAAAACTTGATGAGCTGGACAAAAATTCTCCACTCTATTCGCATTCGTCATCGTCATTCTTCTCTCTCCCCTTTTCTGCTTTCTATATATTGCACTTCTACAGAATTACAGCTTTATACATGTGTGTATATGTGTGTCTCTTTTATCTATATCTACATGCACTTGCATATAGTTACTTGTAGAATATCGATTCTCCATATGTGAAACATATGTACATTCCATTCCTGCAATATTTTTTTTCAAAATTTTTCTCATTAATTCCCAAACTGAATTGCCAAGTCAACTGCTCCGCTACCATAATCATACCATGCAATATGTGTGAATTACCCGGAATTATATAAGGAGCTTGTCACTTGGCATCGGGAGGCAATATAATTTTACAATACTACCTTCAGCATTAGGACGCTTACTACATATGTTAAAGAATAACAATGTTGGCATGGAGCAAGTCAACTGTCCCGTGACAAAAATTAGGACCTATGACAGGAACAGTGAACAGTGTAAGCGATGGATAATATGGAACACCTCGGAATTGTCTCTGTTGATGCATGCATCCATTCACTACGTTCAAAGATGGGGAAAGAAAGAACAGAGATAAAAGGGAAAATATTATACAAGAAAGGAGAGAGTGACTCATTAGCGTATATACCGTTTGGATTCGGATCTGAATTCAGATTCAGACTCAGATTATCTTTCGAGAAGCCCTCATTTTTCTGAACGAGAATGACGATGATCATCATCATGAACCGTCAACCGACAGCCATCAAAGCAACGATTCCAAATCTTTTCAAAAAGGATTTGAACCCGACCAATTCATGTTCTATGTTCTGTATAATATGTACTATGTAAGTATATTATATAAAAAGTAAAAAGCATAGAGAGACAGGGTTTTCGTTTTATATCAAAAAGGTAAAGGAGCGGTTGGAATGTTAATGAGAGTTGGAATATCTCCTTTCTACCCAGATCGTTTAGGTAAGGTATATCGACATGCTTGCGGAAAAATACTATTCATATTATCCCTACAATTTTTTAGGATTTTCGGATTTTCCTCATAACGATGTTACCCATTCCATAAAGAACCTTTGCCCAACTTTCTAATCAAAGCAGACAGTCGTCGTCTCGTAGTCTTGTATTGACTGTCACAATAAGTTCCACTTTACAGAAAATGGGAGCCAAGTGGAAAATATTGTACAACATTACATGGATTTTCTCAAGATGTCCCAATAACATGCAATCTTACTATTATTATACGTATTATTAACATTTTCATTCAAAACTCTCGTACTCAATGTTTGTTTGACCATGAAGTTTCCTTGCATATATAACAGAGAGGGCACCAGCCAACCAGCAAAGTGCACTATGTAGTTAATTTTAAATTTTTATGTAGATTGTTGGTACATCTATGCAATCTACATCGTACATGCATGAAAAATCTCAATGTCCATGCTACTTTGAACGAAATACTGTCAGGATTGATGGGGGAATTAAAAAGGAAAAGGTAGTAGCGTAATTGGAACATTTTTAACATATCTGCTCCCATGGTTTCCATCCATTCTACAATTTCATGTACTAATTTTTCTTGTGTACTCTTACAAGTCTTCAGAAACTAGAAATTTTCGAGTGGCTCCGAGTAAATAGCCTAATTTTATTTTCCATATCACGATCATAATCACGTGCTCGACTTCGGAATTCGGACAAACTGTAAACATGAAGACGTATATATAAAGAAGGCAACGAGCCTTTTGAATACTTTATAAAACTGACTAGTTTAAATATCTAAGTCATCTTTCACCCACGCAGTACCGTTTGTTGTCAGAGAATACATACAGAGAAAATACTTACAAGTACAAGACAATACGCGAGAGCATTTGTAAGTATTTAGAATGAACACTCATCGAAGTGTATATCTATATCCTAAATCTATGTGCATATGTATGTATACATCAAGGAATACTGTACAATATTAAGGATGATGGTACTCGATAGATTTTATTTTATAAATTCACGCAAATTAAATTTATTGAGTGAGCAAGCTTCAAGCTCTTCCATTCGAGGAAAACACAGCCCACTCAAACTCATACGGTACAAACTTACACACAGATATACAGAGACAGGCAGACAATTCATTGAAATGGTGAGTAAACGAGGGCTCTAGCAAATCCCAAATGTATGCAAATTGAACCAACTTTTCTTCTTCCTTAAATTC
Source organism: Sminthurinus bimaculatus (assembly GCA_034698285.1). Classification (NCBI taxonomy): domain Eukaryota; kingdom Metazoa; phylum Arthropoda; class Collembola; order Symphypleona; family Katiannidae; genus Sminthurinus; species Sminthurinus bimaculatus. The sequence continues at coordinate 4,677 of JAQIVE010004626.1, read as the reverse complement.
TTCTTGTATAATAGACTTTGATATAATATAAAATAATACGGTCAACTTGCAAACTTGAAACTTTTCTCCAGCAATACGAACTCTCTCTCACATACATAGATACACACATTCACAAGTACAGACCACCCGACCCCAAAACCAACGAACCGGGAAACATACAAGTAACTACAAGAACAAATGCAAGAGCAACTATACAATACATAAGTGCATACACTCATACACATACATATCCAGTTGTAAAGCAGACAGTCTTCATATTTACGGAGAAAATGTGGCCTTGCACTGGATTATTCTGAGAAATTCCCATTCCAAATTAGCCCAGATTACTCATTATAGAACTTTGGAAATAGTTTAACAGTTTCCGCGCCCCATACTCATGTACACACATGTATAATATAAATGTAGATGGATACATACGAGCTGATATAAGCTAACGAATAAGCATTAGTACAATATTATTACTCCTCGTTTGTATTCATGAGTGTGTGTGTGTGTATTAACTAGTACTATTAGTATTAGAATTTAGATTTACAAATTACGAATTGAGAGAGATCCAAAAGTAAAACTAAATACATATACAACTGCCTACCTACTTATGCATATTACTTTTATATGTACATTGTATTGTGTTATACTGAGGTATTTATTCTATGCTTTCGAAAATCCTCTTTGGTATGTCTTTTTATCTGCAGATAAAAAAACGAGTCCAAGACTTTCCTCTACATTAGTTTTCTAGAAATTCCTTCTCCCAAAACTATCCATTCAATATATACAAATGTTTAGAATACGTATAATACATATTATACACTTGATATTTGTTATACCGAATGTAATTACAGACTCACGATCAATGCTAATACTTTATCCTTTTGTACAGACAAATGCACACACCACACACATACACTCGCCCAGGCGGACAGAGAAACGAAAAATAAAGAAACTGAACATTTTTTCATCATTAACTTCAATTTGGTTTAGTTTGAAGGCAAATGGGAAAAAATGGAATGAAACGGATCAAGGCCACTGCGGCCGATGAGCTAGCATTAATTAAAGTAAAAATTACTTGGCATACCATGGAATGGTAAAAATAAAAATACATAATACATATGCATTATACATACTTACATGTATAGGATATTACAACGTCGAAATGACAATTACAGCACCAGGGCCATGTCATGTTTTGTGGACTTTTTTATCTCCGTTTTCTTTCCCTCTCTCTGAATTCTCTCATACAAATTACACATGGAAATGACATTGTCATTGTTTCACGTCCACTGCGGTAGACCTCAGAAAAAAATGACGATGATTGCAAACGGAATTGAATTTTGCAATTATATGGGATGGAAGACTACAGAGGGCAAGAAGTTGGGTCATTTTTCCATGAGAACTTAAAAACATGCACAACATGGGCAAGCGGCAAATTGTAAGTCTGCCTTGGCCATTTTTCTCTTTGTCCTGTGCATCTGCATGGGACAAAAATTGTATTCAATGTACAATTTGTATTCGCCCCCTCCCTCCCGAATCTACAATACTCGGGCTAGTTCACATGTTCAAATTCCTCGCATAATATGCATAATTTATACACATACATATGCATAAGTCACCGTAATACATACATATATATATGTATACTTGTATTTGTATTCTCCTGCTGAATCTTGTTTCTATACACAGAATTTGTTTGTCCTGGAATTTGCAATAAGGATACCCCTCCTCTCCTATGCCCCCGCCAGTTTATTTACCATTTGGATTCTTTTTTTCCCACATTGTTTCGTCAGATTCACAGGAAAAAACGAAAAAGAGGCCGTCACACACAAATCCAAAGACAAGGAGAGAAAGAGAACCGAGCAAACAAATTGACATGGCAGCAGCAGCAGTCAGTATATGTATAGGAAAAACAGAAGAGAATTAGGACCAGAGTTGAAAGTGGATGGCGAGAAAGAGAGAGAGAGAGAGAGAGAGGCAAAGACAGCGAGGAAAAAATTCGGAAACGTGTAGAGAGCAAAGAAGAGAGAAACCAGAGGAAATTTAGTCGCTGTACGCTGTACATTGTACATACAGACGATAGTATATACAGAAAATTCTCGGATCTGCATCTGGATTTTCATCTAGACGAATGATTATGCATCGTCATGAAATCCCCACCAACAAGCAGTCAGCCAGCCCATGGACAAACTGGAGAAAAACAGAGACCTGCAATATCAAATGACAAGGCAAAACAACAGCCTGGCGGGAGCTGATAAGAGGATACGATACACAGATACGCCATATTTACACAACATGTATCTCGGCCATACTCCGAATTACGGCCGTCCTCTATGTAAACCATGAGCAATGAGCATGCATGCTCATGGTTGTTTCTCCAGATTCTCGAGCTTTAAGTTTCTTTCTCTTCCGATCTCCAATGCAGATCTTTATTACAGTGGAACCACGATTTAGGAAATTTTCGGAGGTTCAATTTTTCTAAAAAAAGTAAAATAAAATTCAGAATACTTAAACCACTAAAGTCGTTTTGCTGACTCTACATCTTTTGCAAGAACGTGTTTTACACATAACCTTAATTTAGACCATAGACCTTCGATTTTTTCATGTCGTTACCACTATTAGAACAAATTGGTCGACTAAACAGGAGTTCTACTGTACTTGATCATGAACATGAGACAACATGGTACACTTGTACATTGTACATACATACATACAATGCATACTATCGGAGAACACATTGTCATCATCATGCCTGCCTGCTGTTGTCTTCTCCTCCTCCTCCTTTTCCTTTCCCTCCTACATGCAAATTGAGTTAATCAAAACGAAATAATGAAAATGCAAGCAAGTGCGCGCAAGAGGATCGACCAGTAAAACTTTTATGAAAAGGCCGGAAATTTCTTACATTTCTTTAAGCGACACAATATTTATAAATTTTTATTGTATATTACCACATACAATTTAAAGCACTTTTCCTCCTGGCTCTATAGTGCATGGTACGACGCATCTACGTATTATTTAAAAAAAGTTCTGGGTAAAATTAAAAAAAATTAGTCAGAGTGATTAGAAATATGATGATAAGTTATTGAATTCTGTAAAAAGTAACAAACCCCTTGATAGAATCAACTAATCGTCATCATCATAACTACACAGATATCCTGTCGTATTGTATTGTTTTCTTATGACGACCTTGTACATAAATAGGCAGCAGTTATACTGTACCCCATCGTCAATTAGCTTGGAAATGAACTAACCAATCAACGGACAGGCTTCACATCTACAGAACTAATGAACGAGCCGCTAGTAGATACACAAAGAGCGTTCCATATACATATCTATAAATGTCAGCAACCGTTTGAACGGGATTCTTTCTTATTCCGTCTCCTTGAGCTCTCCTACAAAATCGATATTACGACGACTGGCTGTTCTCTGCGTGTACAATGTATAGATACATTAGTGATAAAAGGCATTATGACGGAGGATCCCGCATCGTTGACTCCATGATATATCTAGCAAAACTCAAAATGACCTTCGACCATGTCTAATGACCAGAAAGGAAGACGAGAAAAAAGAATCTCGGAGCAAAGGAGCCTCCAGCCAAGTACAAGGCCAAAGACTTACACGAGCCTCTCTCTCTCTAGGTTGGTGAAGCTTTACCAACCTAAACCAACCTTCACTTTGACCGGCATATAACATACATAGAGGACGAGAAAAGAGTTGACAATCGTACTCTTCGTCCTTGTCCGTATACAAAGAACTTCTCATCCCGGATCGTCATAGAAAACGGAATTCAGATGAAAAAATTCCAAGAGCGGAAGTGAGCACGAAAAATAATAGAGAGAGAGAGAGAGAGAGAAAGTCAGAGAGAAAGTTAAAGGAAAGGAGATCAGGACGAACAGAAAGCCGAAACTCGGGTAGGGTTTCTTGCTTTTTGTGATGACAACTGCCATAATAAATACTGCATAATATCTTGATGATAAGTATCTATGGATGCATGTACATATAATTACTGAGTTCAGAGCCCATATGTTGTGATGGGTACTACATATGAGGATGACCCATATTATGTCTAAAAGATGACGGTATTGAGCCTCAACCCTTTGTGCATCAATGCTCAGAGGCTGACTCACTAACAACTAACATAAGGTAGGCCTGGGACGGGTAGAAGATCACGACCAAGTACAATATATTATGTACAAAAGCCGAATCGAATACAAACGTCTAAAATCATCTATTTATGAGCTCTATCGAGCAGAAAAAGAAGGAGAGGAAGCATGTAAAGCAATACAAAGAGAGAGATAGAGAGAGTGACGAGCTGAGAACAAGAAGGAGAAAGTCAGTTCGTCGATCTTCTCTTTAGTGTTCGCCACCAACATCTAACTAGGCAGCCAGTCAACCAGTCATCCAGACAGAAAACGCAAGACCACGGAAAAGAAAACGCAGCCCCAAAGAGCTACACCTAGTGAAACACATACATATAGATGTATGCACTTAGTCTAGTTCTATTGTATTGATTGGCCGTGATTCAGTTAGTCGTTAGTTTGTGAGCCTTTTTCGAGGACACTCCAACCTTATACATCATCTTCCAAATGGTAAAAAGGACGCAAAGTGACTAAAGTACAAATCACAAGAATGGGTAAAGGTCACAAATGTAGAAAAAAGCTAGTGTTTATGTATTTATAAGCGACGTTA
>JAQIVE010004625.1:0-14250 GCA_034698285.1 Sminthurinus bimaculatus | reverse complement strand
TAGATTACGAATCTGCAAGAGTTTCCGGCATATAATGCTGTTTACTGGGTCAAAAACCCGAAAAACCCCGCCAAATCCGATTTTTTCTGTTCAACCTAATATAGTTTCCCATTATAATAAATAAGTTTTGGGGGAAAATTATGGTAACTACAATAGGCTTGATATCACACCACCGTGATTCGCGCGAAGCGCGAACTTGTTTATTCCATATTTCACATATCAACTACTTTTAATGACGGGTTTTAAGTCTTGCATATTACGCGAGGAGGATGAGCCAAAGGTCATAATCCGTGCAGTCAAACGAATAATGTAAACAAATTTCTTGAATTCGATCCGTCTCTTCATTTTTTTATGTCCGTTTTGAAATAAGATATTCGTTTCCTTTTCTGTATTTCATATCCTATATCCTATTATCATTTATGCAACATAATTATGCAGAAGACAGATCGCAATTCAGTTGTATGTTGTATTTACTTTTAACTTCTAGTAATTCTATAGAAAGAAAATGGGGCTGTACACTGTACACTTACCTACATATGGGTAATAGTTACGTATTTAATGATAGTGAATCAAATTATATAATTATCACCATCATGCTCAATAATGTATAGGAACAGTTTAATTGTCATAAATCCGTGGATAGATTGTGATCAAATAGCCTACATCCGACTTCAGTTACTTTCGAACTGTCGTATGTGGTATGTAGCTATTTATGCACACAAACACGTACATATTTATGCAACCAAGTTCCGGTTTCATGACTACCTTTTTATTCACGAGACGTCATAATTCACGGAGGTCCGTTTGATTTTTTATTCAGTTTGTAATTTACATGTTTAGTTCATAATTCATTGTTTTAATAATAGAGAGAGCTTAAAATAGGTAAATCTGTATGTTCCGTATTTATGTAGCGACTATTTTTGCTAGAATATTATTTGTATTGCAGCAATTAAAAATTATACAATCGGAAAGGGGGACTAGGTAAAAAAAAACATACATATGACTTTTTGAGCACTTGGAAGAGGAAGGAAGTTTGCAATTAATAAATAAATGACATAAGACGACGCAACCAGCAAACACACATGCCTAACCTTTATGTTTTTAGTTCTTAGCAAGTACCTGTATAAAAACTAAATGAAAAACGTGCCCCAGGATATTTGACTGATATCACCGATAAAAACTAGTCAAAAGTTTACGTGCGGTCAGGAAACCGCTCGTACGATCCATTTCTACCAACCAAGATTTGACAAAACGATCCTGCAAAACGAATTTTAGAAAATGTGCACCTTTTTGGACTAGGGTGCAGAATGCCAGAACACGATCAAAAAAGTTATATTAAAACTACGATTCTGAAGGAATCAACTTTTTTCGGACGCGCCCCATTTTTCGGAAAAATCAGTCATCTCCTAGACTTTGATTTCTTTGATTTATTGCATGTTTTGAGCAGTTGATATCGTGGGAATGTGCATTGGTCATAATATATGAAAACCGATTCGAAAAACAAGGTATTAATAGGAAATTAAAATCCAGTAAATAAAGAGGACAAAGTCACCCACATTCAGAACGCAGTATTCATGTATAGGTGCCTTAGTGAAAAAAATGAAGGCAACGTGTGCATAAAAACGACAAATTATAGCGAGAAGGCGTAAAAGAAATCTATGGGACTGTGTTATTTATGGTGATGGCAAAGTTCATGGTTAGTTTAGTTGCATAGTTGCAAAGCATACAAATGACCGATTCATCAAAACAGATATTTATCTGGAATCGTAACAGCATTAGCATAGCATTTATCACCCTTTTCCACTCCAACTTTTCCTGCTTCTTGCAAAAATACTAATCCTGTATTGATAGGAATGCATATTGAAATTGCATCACAACTATTGAAAATTCTCAATATTTTTGAGCTTTCTGACATCCTGGCAACGTGTTCGAGGAAATTTGCTCTAGTTATTTAAGGATAGAAGGGGGTGAGGAGCATCAGATACTTATAACATAACATAACATGTCACAAAAATGAAAAGGTTATGTAAGTATAACTGGGTTTGATTTTTATGTTTCATGTTTATACAGTCAATTATGGATAAGTTCATCAAAAGTCTTGAAAACATTGCAGTTTTTGGCACACACTAGAAAATTGGGCCTGTCTTTATGCATAATTTGTATTATGTCTGTACTTTGTACGTTAATCCAAGGGTTGTAATAATCTGTTTGTACCTATCTAGTTAAGCCAAATATTGAAACAAGTACCTTTTACCAAAACGAATGAATTAAGACACCTAAAAATTCCTCTACATCATTGACAAAACGCACACACGGCAATTCTTTTAATACCCTTTATTTATAGCACGTCTTTAATGATGAAAAAGGGGAAATAAAAATGCTCAACGAAATCGAGATATAAACGCTTGATGCCGTCAAATCATAAAGGGCATTCGAAACATACTGCGTTTTTATACACATCAAGGGATAAAACGTTATACTGCACACTGTATACAACAGGATGAATACGGAGATGCATACTGCATGTTTTGGCTCAAGTGAGGGTGAATAAGATATGCCAGCGAGGGAAGTAAAATTCGGAACGGAACGGTGAACAGAACAAGAGAGAGAAAACTGAGCTGATACTTGGAGGAATTTCGCAAGTCAACTGAAGGAAAGACGGAGAGAGAGTTGGATTGGAAGTAAGATTCATTGTAGGAAAAAAGCGGGATTTTCTCATCCGAAATTCGGAGTCAACGGGAGGCGGGACTCTAGGGTAATTTGGTCCTGATAAAAGTCCGGGATGCACGCCTTTTTCGGCCTTTTTCGGAAAGCGCCATTATTACATTGAGAAAAGCAAAGGAAAATATATGAATCGGAGAAGCAGTTTGATGCTCCCTCTGACGGCACTATCTGTCCCTTACTCCTCGAACAACATATTTGTTCATGGGCTGGTTTAAAAAAAGCGCATCACTTATTCCCAACATGAACCACAACACTAAGGTATACTATAAATCCTGTAATTCCATTCTTGAGGTTTTTTTAAACTCTTCAAAAATGGGAAATGTAACAATGGTTTTCGAATTTTGACTTTTGCGAGTAAATTTCCTGTATTCATAAAAATGTTCATAAGGTAGAATAAGCAGAATACAGGGTACAAAGATTTGCAAATTTTAAAAAACAATGACCTTTTTAGATTCATTCAAACAAGAGCTTATTGATTTTGAATACAATGGATAATACCACAGAACTACTAATACTGCTTCCATTGAACATTGAACATTGTATGCATAAATTAGAAGGCCCTTAAGATACCCTTTTAAAGGTAGAGAATAATAAAGTACTTAAACGCGTTCGAGTATTCATGCACAGTGTTATGGCGTGGGGCTGTGGCAAACTGAAGAGATTGGTATTTCTAGGGGGTTAGTTTTATACCAACCCAAAATATGTTTTTGGACACTTTTTAGTCTTAGTTCTTAGACAAATCCAGTCCGTTGTTCGCTAGCCGTGACCACGGTAGTCGCGTGTAAAATTATATCAATTTAAGTCTCTCAGTTGTTGTTTGTTGTCCTCTCTATCATTCTATAATATTATATATCTGCTGTGAAACTTGAGTTTGGTTTTGGATTTTCTCCTTCTCTGGATTTTGTGTTTTTCGCATAATAATATTTTGTAAAAATATAAAACTGTATTAAATATTATTTGATGGTATACTTATACAGAAGGAGGATTTGACTGTAATAACTCTCTTATTTTATGAACTAGTAATTAGTGGTAGTAGTAGCTATAAAAGTTTTTGTTTACAGATTTTTTTTAAAGTGACCTGACTCCTTGTTATTACTACTGTTATTATTTTAAAGTGACAACATTATAATCTACCAAATAATTTTTAAAGTAGTTACAATTTAAAGTGAATACATATAGTGACGAAGAGAAAAAAAGAAATGCAAATGTGCCCTATTATATACACGCATATGATTGATTAGTAAAATTGTTGTTTCACCAAAAAGTTTACAATTATTTAAAAGTTGTGTTGTTTATGTTTATTTTTGTTTACATAAATGTTTTTGTTCCACGAATTTAAATACTATAACGGAAAATACAGAATATGATGATAATAAATGTGTGTTGAATTTGAATAACAAAAGTTAACAAGTCTATATTATAATACTAATGCTGTGAGCAGAAAAAAATATACAAATTTACACTTAAGTATACTCGTTGTTGTGCCTCGACTTCCATTTTACAATCTTCTTAAATAATAATATAAATAAATATCTAAAGTATCAAATAATTTACCTACCATTTAACAAAGTATCAAGATAAGTAAATACATCATAAAGTCATCATCATCATCATCATCAACAGATAATATCAAAGAACCAAAATTACTTGCATCTCACAGATGCATCCCGTCGGAGGTCAAGTGGGTATGATGGCCCAATCTTATGGGATGCAGCCAGTTGACCCGAGTCAAGGTGGACCGGGAACTCCTGACCATGATGGTCGAAAACAAGATATTGGAGAAATTCTCCAGCAAATCATGAACATTACCGACCAATCGTTGGATGAAGCTCAGGCTAGGTACGAACCGAAGTAAAAAGAATTTTTTTTTGTTTATGTTCATCGGTGGCGGTTTCAAAAGATATTCAAAAAAAATATATAATTGTATTTAAGTATTTTGTGTAATGTTGGATGCTTAATTTGAAATTTAGAAACATATTTAAAGAAGCTTCTTGTTATGATTCCAATATAATGTCTATGATCAATAATTTGTTTCTTCATTTTAATAGTAAAAAGGTCAACACATGGTCGTAATATGTAGTTTGATTTGATGCTCCTCCATCCTCCATTATTAGTTGCTATAATAATATTGTTTTTTTTGTATGTTTCGAAATATGTGCAATGTGTAAAAAGTTGTAATCAGTAATCAGTAATAATGTTGTCTGCTGTTTGATGCAATAGCTGTAACGTGTAAAGCATTTGTAAAAGTGTATTGGAAATAATAGTATGATTCCAAATGCAAAATGTCTTGTATAGCAAATATAGTTATTACATTTGGACTGATAATAAACGTTAGATGTTTGAAAACGTATGTCGAGATTTTTGAAAGAATTTAAAAGAGCTATATAACGTAAAACAGTTTATCTGTATGTATTTACGTGTTTTTGTAGGTATCTAACTATTCATGTACCAAAAATGAACGCAGATTTTAACTAAACGCATAAACATTCTATCTCTCTCTCTCTAAATGCTACGATGTCAAAAGTTATTTAATACTAATTTCACACAATTTTTATTTCAGAAAACATACCCTTAATTGCCACAGAATGAAGCCGGCTTTATTTAGCGTCCTTTGCGAAATCAAGGAAAAGACAGGTGAGTATCAACTAGTAGTTTACTAAATATTTACAAGTAATCTTGCAAGTTTACCTATGAAATATCAAGAAGTAGAGGCTGCATCGATTTTGGTGTATTGTGATTTAACTATTAAATCCTTTAACATCATTAAATATTGTTAGGACAGTTTTCTATTTTGACAAGTATGTATTAGGTACATGTATGATGTATAATGGTAGTATTTTTTACGAAGAAAACGAGCATAGCTTATTGTCAACTAGATACACTAACTAACTAGTAGTTCAGGGCTGTCAAAATATATATATCCGAAAACAGTTAGAGGTGAATGCTTAATTTTTTCTTTTTAGATGAAACTTAGTGGGTAATAAATATCTGTCAATTCTCCAATTAAACATTTAGGTAGTTACCGGTAGCAGCAGCAGTCATATATGTGTACACATTTGTAGTCATTCACCTCTTCTTTTACTTGCCTGTATTTTCAAAAAGGAACATTTTTTCATTCCATCCACATAGTTTTTTAGCTATGAATTTGACGGATCTTCGTTTTTCTATATTGTATACTAGACATTAAACATTGAAGCTATGGATTTTTCCGGAAAAATATCTACTTTATAATAATAATGGTTTCATTTACAGAGATTTTTTTCTGTAATGCATTACCAGCTGCAAAAAATACCTCGTTTCATGAGTTTTCAATGAATGCACGGTAATTTTTAATTTTTTCACGTCAATCTGTGACACTGTCTCTTGTGACGATAGTAGCTGATGTTAAATGTTAAACTTTGAAGAACTGTCATTATCAACCTGTCTACGGCTCTTGCCGCCAAATTTTATAGGAAATTAAAATTAAAGAGTCTAATAAGAATAAGAAAAATGAACTCATTAGTGATGCTCTACATTCATGCTCATCAAATGCAGAACTCGACATGTCTAGGTTAAAGGTTATGATCACTGAAAATGGCCACATAAATCTATCTAAACTTTTACCCTTTTATTTGTTTGCAAATAATAAAAAACGTCATCCGTATTATGCATCTTTTAGCTGCTACAATTTTATTATTTCATCTCAACCTTTCTGTTGTCTTAATATTTTTCATGGAACTCCACTAAATTTGGAATCTCTATCTCTGTGTGTGTGTAAACTAAGTTGTTAGTTTGTAAACTTGTATGGCGGAGAGAGGGAGAAAGACAGACAGACAGACGGAAAGAACGTGTGGGCATGTAAATAGACATGAAAGATGCCTTGGTCTCTTCACATGGTATCCAGAGCAGTCACACTTCACGCAAGTCTTTGGCATTTGATGAGTTGAAAAATGGAAAGATTTATTTTTAGATTGACAAAAAAAGATTTTTTGGCCCTCCCCTTTACAACATTATGGAGGGTGGGTAGACTACACTACTATGTACATTGTACATATTCCAACTACTATACACGCATTTGTGTATGTATGTATGTATATGTACATATGTTTATGCACATAAGACGCATACATCGAGACAAGCACAAATACTTACGTTTTACGTACAACAAGTACTACATACAAGTAAACTGATATTTTATCCTGTCTGTGTATATATATATAATATTATAATGCTCATGCATATTTTCCCGTATTTATGTTCTCCGTTTCACTCTTGCACTACTCAGTCTTTTTACGTACATAAAATCTAAACGGAATATTATGACTTGTGTGTAAAGTTACTCTACAGCTAGTTGTTGTTGATTTTCAGTATTCAGTAAGGTAAAATTCAGCCTGGTTAAACCAAAAGGAACCAATCTAATATTAGTCACTTGAAAGCTATCACCACACCACTTTTGCCTGTTTGAATTTATATGGTTTTATTTGAAAATGCAGTTTCTAGTGCATCCATATACATACCCACATATACAGGAGAACCATATTATACGGACAAATAATAATAATAATAATAATTTGCCATTCAGCTGCTTTCTATTGCTCCTGCTCGTTGTGACCGCTCTTTGAAAAGCTTTGTATATATTGTGTTGTGTATGTGTGTACAAGGAATTAAGCAGACACAGAGAGCGAGTATCTTCACAAAACCTTGGGCAGGACATGGGACAACTACTGAAAGATATAATATTAGATACGATATGATATGAATACTTAGATATACATACATATATATGTATTATGTACGTGTGTGTTCGTCCAATTATTGTAAACGGGGTAGAGTATTGTAGGATAATATGTGATATGTACATAAGTCACAATATATAATACGTACTTTTCTAATTCCCTCTCTGTGGGTTAAATTGCATGTATGTAGATGCATATTAATACTTGTACTATGTATGTACATACAAGTAATGAAAGTCAAATTCAACAAGCCACACAGTACGAACAACGTTTGAGAAATGTAATGATAATAATAATAATAAGACTCTATAATAAGACTAATAATAATAGTGGTAGATAGTAAATAGTAGATATTAACAACTATAGTTGTTACTGGAAATATTAGTAGAATTAAGTATTTTAGCAGTTAGGCGAACCAAGTACATATTAGCGGGCAAGAAAAGGGCAGATACAGATACATATAATATAATAACTAGACTCGAAAAACTGACTTGGTTCCATGTGAAAAAAGTGTTATATAGATTATATAGTACTACTAGAATCATGGAGTGAATATCTAAAAGTGTAAAGGTAGAGGCGCACCTCAACTTTTCAAATAGAAAAAATATGACTGACTGGATGGATGGATGGAAAAGCCACCAACAAATGAAACCAAAGCTAACGACAGAGAGAGAGAGAGAGAGATGCAAGTGAGTTGAAATAGAAAAGGAGAAAAATAGAAATGAGTTTGTTGGGGTTTGAAGGAAGTCTTTCATTCTCACTCACTCCGCGTATACTCATTTGGGATGAGAATAACGTGAAGAAAAAGAAGACCCAGTACAAGGAATTCATTTTGACCTCACGGGTCACATCTACAGATGTTTTGACTCTGCCTCCCATCCGTCTGCATTCTACATAGCATGCCTAAATATGAGCTCATTTCCAGTTTACACACGGACAAAAATCTACCTACTTTACTCGTACTCAACTATATTATGATAATCATGATCATGGATACTTGGAGAAAAATATTTTTGGATGATGTAATATAGACCCATACACACACATTTTAGTTTGTGTATAATATCAATACGTGATTGAGTGATTCCTTTCTTTATACTTTATGTAGTGCCCAATTTTTCATTTTCTTAGTTTGTACTTATTTGTATGCGTATCTACAATGCATAATATTTGTCGCTTTAAAAATTTCGTAATAAATGCCAATTTCTCTGTTTTTAATGCGAGGTACAATAAACTTGTGATTAGACGAATAACTTGAGACTTCGAATCTAATATTAGCCAAAGTCTATAAATATAATATGGAGTCATATTAGCAATAAAAACAATGTTGACAAAAATTTGAAAACTTTCTTTTCATGTACACAGCAAAGGGTCGGCTTTGATTTTTTACTCGTATGTTAAAACTCATTGTTATATTATCTGAGATTTAAGATGATTATGGATTATGTAGATATTTATTTTTGTGTCAGAATATAGAAGAGAGTTATGGCGGGCCGCGTGCAGCATACAATCAAAGTACATGAATTTGGAAATTTATCGACATAAAAAAGAGTGTACTTGGTTTGTATGTATACATAAAAGAAGTAGACATTTAAGTTTTTTCCTATTATTATTACAAAAGGTTTGGGGCACTAAATTTTTTTTTGTACATTTTTTCTCCAGCCATATACGTGCACATTATGCATATATGTATCTTCCATAATATCTTTCTACATTATTACTTTTCTTGGTCTCAGAGTTTATTTTGTCTGCACTCAACGTACACATATATATAGTATGTATACATGGTGTACAAAAAAACGAGATGGAGAAAAAGAGGAAACGGTGAGCCTTGTTATTCCTCTTAAACCTGTGGTTCATGATTCGATTTTAGATTCATTAGGTGTAGATATTTGAGGTGCATTGTGAGTTTGTAAAAGTGTATCATCCGTGTAGGTTTTTGTTCCTATACATATATAATATGTGTTATGTGTCTGCTAGTGTTATCGACACATGTATGGAGAGTGTTAGACTCAAATTTTGAAGCTTTTGAAGCTCGATCCCTTTTTTTAACAAGCCTTCCAAATTTGACTTTTTCAGGACCTTTGGAGGTTAGATTAAGCCGGTGAAGTCTACTTAAGTGCATAAATGTTGTATTTCGTGTGTGTAAAATACAAAAAGGAATCGAAAGTCAAAATGGTCGAGTAGTCTAATGGAAACTATACCGCACATGCATATTAGTTATGTACAATGTGCTTATGTGTACATGTTAAATATAAATAAGGTACGCGTTCCATTCAGTGCTTTTTTTACACATCTTTTGTTTTTGGGGTCTATGTAGGGATGATAGAAATTGACCTGGAAAATTAAATTTTGTATCTATTAAATGAAACAGAGAAGACCGGAACTTGTAATTGTATAATAGTTTCACAGTTTGAAAAGTAATTAAGAAAGGAGAGAAACTCAAAGTAGATGTTGTACATTTTTCAGCAAAGAGAATTACAAATTTATTTTTAATTGTATGTATATTCAGTGTTTTATCTATTGATGCTGAATTTTACTTTGTATATTTCAACTAATACTTAATAATCATTTAAGCTGTCAATACTGACTGCAAAATTATACAAGTTTGCCTTCTTTACCTTGTGAGAATACTTATGGCTATTGGCAGAACAAGAAGAAGAAGAAGAAGTAGGGAAGACAGGGAAATAAGTAGAGTGAGCATTAAAATGAATTGCTCGTATTTAATTCAGAGAGGGAAAGAATCTCGCAACTTTATAAAGATAACGACTGGAAATGTGAATTGTGAGTTTGTGAGTGAGAGGGAGAAATGAGGAGAGAAGTAAAGGAGTCTGAATGCCTATGTGTAGTGTGTATGTGTGTATCTGTAGGTATGTGAGTTGACTGAAGAATAAAACGATAATGTAAGCGTAAGGTATGGAAATGATGTGAAGGTAAAATGCGGGGAAACATAGGTTAAACGGTAGAATAATATGTAAAGATAGAGAGAATGAGAGAGAGAGAGACTGGATAGTTGAGCATGGCTTGAAGGACCTGTGAGAAGTAAGACAGATCGAGGAACATCAAAGCATGAAGACAAGCTCCATTAGAGAAAGCCTGAGCCGAATTTATCATTTTGTAATCTTATGATTCTTATGCTTCTATTCTCCAGTATGTAGAAACAGACTGACTTTTATACTTGTATAATATTATATACTATGTACTATGTAGTTTCAACTGTGTCCAGTATGAGAAAATATGCAATATGTATAGGTACACTTGAACATTTTCACATACTTCTCCTAGATTCTATACTGTTTCAATTTTTGCATATTGTATCCTTCTATGTATTTGCATATACATGTATCTTTTTTTGTATCGGAACAAAATAAACAGTTCGCTTCCTATCTCTGCATTGACTATGATGGAATTCTATACATGGGAAAAATACTACATGGAATGACTTTTTGTATTTCTTTCCGAATCACAGTCACACACTCACAAAGAGCAGAGAGAGAGAATGATAGAATAGAAAATGTATTCTACGGAATGTTCCATATTGTATTTATATGTAGGCAAAATCTACAATTCGCTAGATAGGTAGATAGCTAGCTAAATAGATAGAAGCTCCAGCGATGGAGGGAAATAAAGAGAAGAGAAAAAGAAACATTGACTTGAATCTGAATTCTGAATGTGGAATCGAGTTCTAGTTAGCTCTTGCCCACTGAATATTTATGACCCTTACCTTCTGAGCTGCTTTTATTTATGTGTCGATTTCATTTACATTTTACATACTCGCATAGGCACATACACTCGGATGTTTTATACTTTATCAACTACTACTGAATTTTCGAATGAATCCTGATTTTAATTCACGGCACACGCATAACGAGCTCGACTCTCAAGTACAGAGACACATGCTTGCATCATGTGTATGTATATGTATACACATAATAATTTTGTACCAATGTATATTAAGGTATTATGCATGCCGTGTTGATGATGATCAAAAGGAAAGATTTTATTGTTTGAAGGATTGATTTTACATCTTTTGTTTCCTCCTTCTCTATCTTCTCGTTCTATTATAAGGGCGTGGGTAATTGGTAATTGTATACAAAAATATAGACGCCCGTTCATTTATATCTAATACCTGTGGTTTTTGTGCAAAATTTTATTGGTATTTGTGTCAATTTTATGTGAACGTCTTTATGTAGAAGCTGATTCCATTTTTTTTGATAATTTGGAGAGTTACATTAAGTGTCCTTAATTTTTTTTGGTGTTCTATCCTTACAATTTTTAAAAAAACGCATAGTAACGCTCACATAAGATGGAAATGAAAAAATCATGTTCAATTCCATGAATTATCCTGTAACAAAGTAGGCTGAACAACTACGTAATGTACACACGAGATTTTGTGATACATTCATGATGCATGTATGCATATTTTTTCCTTTTAAAAACAAAAAAGTCGGAGTTTAATAATGTGTAGCTGAAGGTATTACTTAAGATGGGATGAAAGGGAGAAGCTATTGAAGAAGCAGCTCTAATTTACGTTACGATAAATTAAAGGCGAAGAGTATATGTTTTTACATTATATGATTATGTAGTAAAGTAATACAGCTTTTACCCGAGGCAGAGGACAATCTAATAAGCATGCACATAAGTATATGTACGTAGGTATACTTATTACAGGGAATAAGATGTGATAGGATAGGGCATGGGTTCATTTAAGGTATATATACGAGAGAAGAGACAAGACATTGTAATTGTAAAAGTTGTAAGATAACTACAATTATGATTTGGTGCCCTGGAGCTTTGATTCTTGCCGGGAATAGAAACCCAGAGAAAAGATGCCGTGAAACAGCGGGGTAGACTGTACAGATTTCTTACACATATCCCCGTCTTCACCTTCTACTTTCCATCAAGGCACTAATACTAATATTACGTACAAGTTCTTGTGTAGGTACTGTAAAGTGCTCACCTATTTATATTCTATACGCATTCGTATGTATATTATAGGTAGGAATGGATAGATGAACGGGCACAAAAAGAAACAAAAATTTCCTCATAAGTACCTGCATAAAGTTTACTTTGCTTGGAAGCTGTACATATTTAAACTACGGTTAAATGTTGATATTGAACACGTCGCCTCTCTAAAAAGAACGTGAAGAGTATTAGAGCATAAGCACAGTTTTTGTATTACTTTGTGTTGTTTGTATGCATAGCGTGCGTAACAACTAATAACATCAGAAATATATGTGTGTATGCATAAATGTATATACAGTATACATGATGTATAAAACGAAAGAATAGATATGGAAATGTCTTATCCCAAATTTCATCATTGTTCTCACTAATCCCACTTAAAAATCCTTTACGAGTGTCAGATAAAGAAAGACCAGGCGCGGGACAATATCTACACTAATCACTTATCTTCTCTCCATTCATTCAGTCAATTTACCTTGCCTTTCGTTTGCTCCCTCTCTCTCTGCTACTCATACTTTATCGTGCTACTTCACTTTTGGACTCGATACCTTTTCTTCGAAGTAAAAAGCAAAGTCACACACTCCATCAACTTGCGAAGCAAAACGGTATCATGTTCTTGTCACCGTTTGTCTTCATTCCCTTTCAAAATTCAAAACGATTTGATGTACTTATATTATTAGGACATCAACGTGCTTATCAATATATGTTTATATGCGAATGGTTATTGCATCTGTATTTCTTGCAAATTCTGTGATTCTGTCTCCTTTTGTTCGTGGATACTTTGTGCAGCCACATTAATCTTGAATTGATCAATTATGCTGCAATTATATACGTAAAATATAAAATATGTCTGTTTTCAGTACAATTGCGTAGTGTAGAAGTGGAGGAAAACCACAAACTATAATGATAAAAAGGGACGAGCAAGTGATGACTTGTTTTTTACGAGGATATTATTTATATCGATATGGATTTTGTGGAGGGTGTGTATTTTGTGTAAGTAATTTATATTGTTAAGGGTTTGGTTTTTGACTGTGTTTGGATGTGGAGCATGTAGTATAATATGGAGTTTCGAGATGATTTTGATGAGGAGGGTGCAACAACAAAACATTGTCCAAGCATTGAATGAATTGGCATGTTAATGGGCATAAATGCTATTTTTATGTGTATGTAATGTCTGTTTGTCCTGTATGCATTTTATTTCATGATTATTTTCATTCCACGTTCCATCTCCATCTTTGATATCTATAAAAGGTGCCCCTTTTTCTGCTTGTTGAATCGATGAGAGATATCTGTTGTGGAAGAACATGTATCTACACAATATATGTAACATAACATGTAATATAAATGGCGAAGGACGGAAGAGTTGGGGTGAAATGTAGAGACAGAACGACAGAGACAGGATTTTTGTTCATAGTACATACATGCATACATATAGGAACGTTCAGTGGTGATGGTAGCATCAGTCGCTGTTGTGAAGAGAGAATGAGATGAGAGAGAGAGAAAGAGAGGGAGAGAGTGAGGAGTTAGTTTTATATGTGAGAGAAGGAGCGAGGACGCGAGCGAGTAAAGCGTAAAGTATGAGAATGTATATTATGATATGTTTTTATCCGTGTGTTTTAGAACAATCGGACCTGGGTTAGGGTTTTAAAGCTTAGGTTTTGGATGTAGCAGGAGAAGGAGTAGCGTATGGTAGTACATGGAACATAGAAGGGAAGAGAGGGAGAGAGAGAGAGAGAGAGTCAGGGCGTAAACTTTTCGGAACTGAAAACTCCACCCGGGTGTTTTCAGGCCGGCCTTTCCGGGACGTAGAAAACTTATGTTGAGACGTGGGAAATTTATGGGTATT
>JAQIVE010004624.1:0-14251 GCA_034698285.1 Sminthurinus bimaculatus | reverse complement strand
TTGTTTCCAACACCTGTCTGCGTGAAGCATTTACATGCATCTATATTCACCAAGAACCGAAAGAGAAAATTCCAAAGAAAATCTCATAAAAGTCCTAAGCTCAAAACGCCAATCGGATTTTCGATAGCACTTGCAAAGAACCTCACAGGCCCAGTTCTCACACATCACTGAAGACGATGCCCAGACAGGCAGACGATGGGACAAGCTTTGCATCCCACGTTTTGAAGGAACAATTGACACAGCAGTCACTAGACGCCAGGTTCCAGATATAGTTACGTATAGATGATCCTTATTTTGATTTTTTTTGTCTACCCAATTTGTATCCGCCTTGGAGAGTTGACTTTACTTCCGATTCGGATTTGCATTTACATTTATTTATAATTCCCATTCATGGATATTCACTGTTAGAAACGTAGTTCTGCCCTACATTTGAATTATATATTATTGTATCTGTATTTATTCATTTCGTTTGTATTCCAAGTGTGTAAAAAATTGATCAATTTGCATTCAATCGATGGCAGATTTGCAATGAAAAGGCAACAGCATCTATGAATATTGCACGTAACGACGCAACATTGCACAACATCGAGTTCATTCAGAATAGCGATCGTGTTAAGTTTTTGTGAAAAGTACACAATATACGCCTTTTTTACTAGATAGTAGGGGAATATAAATGCTTACATACAAAAATTTTCTATCCATTTTCAGCATTTATTTTAGCACGGCAAAGGGGGATAAAAAACAATTTTTTTTGTTGGGCAGTGTTCATAAATATTTTAGTTTTTTTCAGGAACCTCGGCAGTAGTTAAGATGTACACCCACATACAGGGATTTCGTGGAACTACATATTGCGAAATGTGCATGCGGTTAAAAAAATTTCGAAGAAACATCTACTGTATGCCATACCATGCTTTAAACTTAAACAAACTTCAATAAAAAGTTAAATAAGAAATAGAACACGTTATCTACGTATTATGGATTTTTTAAAAATTGGATATAAATTCTTTCAACGCCCAATACGTGTTTTTACCCTGCATGAGAAAATTTCACAGAAGCCTGTATTACTAGGCCTGTTTAAAAAAATTCTTCAAACGGTAATGCAATTTTTGTTCCCATTTTCAAAGATCAAAACAACTGCAATTCTTCGTCGTGTATTTTGCACGATGAGCCACGAACCTAAAGACACTTTCCATACAAATGGGCAAATCACTCAATCAGTCCGAACCCTTTGTATCATTCTTGCCGTTTTCGTGGTGTATTGTGCACGTCATATCATCCAATGTTCTTTGGGCTTGAATCTATCAATGAAGCAACCTGATGCCTTATTGAGAAGGTGACAGATAACCTAATGGATTTTTCTCCTTCGTGTCTCTCAAGAAACTGGGATAGGAGTGCAAGTCAGGGAAATTCCAATCTTCCCATTAGTAGATCTACTCCAGCTCGATTCAGGTGGTTTTTGCCATGTGTGCTATGTGCTATGTGAATGACAATATTGCTTTTCCCTTCGCAATAGACTACTCACTACTAACACAATCTGCAGCTGTGTGCATTCAAAACCACAGCATTATCTTTATGTCCATACATATGTATTCATGCATACATTCTTATTCGAGTTCTGCAGATGAAAATTCACAGAAAGCACGCCTTCATTCATACCGAGAAAAATGTCGACCAAAGTATTATTGCACACTGTCACGTTCCAAAACTAGAAGTATATAAACTTTCGATTATCTTTTACATTATTCATGCGAATATCTACAAATAATGCAAAAGTAAAGATTGGTGAAAGTTTATTTGTGGACGCGGAGTACATTCGGCTTCCTTCTCGATCTCTTGCTGATTTTACTTTCCCTTAGCTTCAACCGTCAGCTTTGTCTCAAAATCATCCTTTCAATTTTCAATTTGTCATCCTTTGACTTTTTGAAGGGCACATCAAACAAGAAATAGACAAAAGGTGACAAAAGAATAAAGGTAAGAATGTGCAACACCGAAGCTCAAGATAATTAAAGGACAACGTGTCAAGATCCACATTAGTATATTCCACACCTCTTGTTCATTGACAAGTAGTCTATTGCAAGTAGTTGCTTCAAAGCCAAATATATTACAAGCCTAAAGAAATCTTGATTTAAGCCATCCGGTTTCGCTTAATTATCTCAATCGCTTGAAAATAGTTAATTGATGTATGTAATTGGTGCATTGCATTGCTGATTAAAAATAATTAAGTAGATCTCTGTCAACTATATCAGCATAATTTCATAGAATTTTGTTGTTGAATTATGAATGAGCTTTAATTATCTATTTTGCCTGTACAATTCAATATTTAGCAATCAACATCATCTATTTATAAAATATGTACAGGATGACAAATAACTTCAATACTAAAACTGTATAGTCGACTTTCAATTCCCAAATAGTTGGTAACAATTAACTCAACATTGCGTGCATTTCTGATTAGCACAAAACGTCAAATAATAATGCTAATGATAGAGTTTAAGTTGTGGAGGGTATTTGTTGCACAAAGGGATTTATTCATAATATTTTTCCTGTAATAATAATAATAATAATATGCAATAGGCATGGGTTCTTGGAATTTTATTTGATATCAACTATATTTGCTTTTAATTGTAACGTAGATGATCAACCTTGCTTATATTTGTCTTCCTGGAATTGTATTGTGGAGCAAACAAGGTCGTTTTCTTCCCGACGAGCTTTATATACATGGAAACGTACATGGTATATCTGTTCATAAGACATAATGTTAGAAATGTATATTGTGTAGGCTAACTAGCTGGGCGGTTAGACGTTCTCGGAAATCATATAGTCTGTGTTCAATATCTCTACCTACATATGTAAGCACAGTATGTATGCATGTTAGGCGTCTTTGGAGTTTCACCGTATATTCTCTCCTTTTCCATCCCGCTTTTCCCTTTTGGTAAATCTAACCTCGAATTTCGGCTTGACTTACACCAAAACATGAGTGTAAAGCAACTGGATGTACATTTGTAAAGCTGATGAATCCTGACGATACGAATTGGACCGGTTCCTTTGCTCAAACGAGGACTTGAAGCATAAGCAAACCTCCAATTACCAATTACCATATCGTATCATATCATGTTGTGATATACCATGCGTATAGTGTATACGGATGGTATGGAACACCATGCCGAATTGGATCTTCTAACAATGCTTAATTGAGTCGTCAACTTGAAGTTGAAGGTGAAGCTGCAGTAAGAAATGGAGTGAATACATTTTATGTACCCACGAACTCCACTTTTCTCTCTGTGTGTAAGTAGGTACCTATCTCATCATTGAAAGCAATAAGCACGCGAGCAGGTCAACAAAGGAAAAGCGGAAGGATAAAATAACATAAAACACAATACAATACATAACAATTTATGCATAAAGGAACCAGGACAATGGTTCTGTGTAATTTGGTACGACTTCTGTTGGACGCAAATATGGACAATTAGACAGTTCTCGTCTCGTCGGTCCTCCTGTGTAAACTTTATATAATTGCATAGATCTACATACATACATACATACATACATATTTAGCTCGTCTACAGATACTGTTAGTGTCGTGTGATGTGCAATTTGCCCGCAACTCAATGTACTTGGAAGAGCAACCACCTAGATTCATTTCAAGGGTGATTTAACTTTCTATTATGGGCAATGGGCAATCGATAAGTCGAGTGTGAATCTTTGGATTCAACTGTCTATAATAGAGAGCCTGAGCAGATGATGATACTGTTTCGATATTTTGTACGTAAGCTCATCAAGATGTGCAGCTGATTTTTTACAGCATAATGACAATTAATTTATTAGATAGGGAGATAAGTACAACTTATGCATGTACCATGGATACCAGCGCCAAACCACCAAAATATACATGAAGAAGGAGTGTAAAAGCTGTATAAAATCTCCATTATTATGCTTTTTCGGAATATCCTGCTCTCTGCTCTCCGATTACACGGCAACGTTTCCCTTAATGGAAATGTACTTTAACTTATGTAGGTACAAAGAAGTTGTCCTATTTATGTTGGTCATTGATAAGATTCCCACGTCAGTAGTTCCGGAGAATTTAATTGACGCAATGTTTGTAGTCATAAATCCTTACAACTGTTGCCTCATGGTAAATAAGAATAAGAACGGTTACAACATGAAATTATAACGACAGGGCAGTAACCGCATAGAACTAGAACAAATATTGTGCAGACTGTAGCATTACATGTTTTGAGTATGTGGTTTGAATATGTGTTGGTAATTTGAATGTATGCTTTTGATTTTTTGTATTTTTTATTATTATTGTCAGTAAATTACCCGTCCTTACAACAAAGTATTAAAAATCATAACATTACTAGGAACTATTGTTGTGTTTTGGAGTGAAAAGTGAAAAGCTGTAACTACTTTGGATCTTGGAATCACAGTTTTATATTTTAGATCCTTAACTTTCTCTGTTTATTTAGATATTATTTTGTGCACAATTTTCGGAAATGTAAAACAGGCTTCCTTGCCGACTTTTCAGCTTTTGAGCCATAGAACATTTTAGATGGATAGAATTACGAGGGTTTCAGCCCTTGTCCCAAGATACGTCGTTCATCTATATACATTATACATAATATATGTAAATAGTCCCCCGAAAACGTAGCAAGTATGTATATTGTTTTTATGTATGAGTTAAGGAAAATTTGATTGCATCATTATTATATCGACCTCACTTTTCTCTGCGTTACTTTCCGACTGAATATGTAGATGGGTTCTAAGAAAAAGTTTGCCGCAACAACGTTGGGCTACAATAACAGTAGACCCTTTGTTACAATGTTTGACGTAGGGCTTCACGAGAAAATGACTGCTGCTCAAGAACACGTCAAAATCAAACGAATGCAAATTACTATTGAATATTATATTTGACTAAAAGAAAGATTTAAAATGAACCTTCTATACATTTCTACGCATGGCTCCTTTTAATATACGAGGGAAATCATATTCAAACCGGCTTTGGCATGAAGGAAGCGAGCTACAAGCTAACGGGCATAGTAGATTGTGTGTTTTTACAAAAGTAGGTGTTACACTAGCTTTCAGGCTAATCCCAATAGATAGGGAAATGAGAAACAAGAACCTGACAAAATTCTAGCGTTTTCAAAGACCAAAATTATTTTGCGTGTTTTCAATTGGCCATAAAAAATTTTAAACGGGAAGTTGCAGCAAAGAGATTATAGGCATGAGAAAGGCCATTTAGTTTCACGTCTGGAGGCATCTTGGTCAGAAATATCCAGAGCCGTTTACTGCATTTTCAGGCAAAAGTTATGAAAAAAGTCACTTGTCGGGTCTTTTACATGTATTTCTTATGGGGTTCCGGCGACCTCACTTTCACTCCATCGAGTTTTGACGCCAGTGCATCTACTTGGTTGAATAGATATGGGTTTAAAGTAACAATCCTTGCATTGGAAGACCGAAATTTTGATTTTTCGGTTCTTGTCTCTCATTTCCCTATCCGTGAAGGGATTGACCTGAAACCTAGTACAACATCTACATTTATAACAGAACACAACATACTATGGCCATTGACTTTTAGCTCGCTTCCTTCGTGCCAAAGCCGGTGTGAATATGATTTTCCCTCGTACAGTCACACTACCCTCAAGACATAGTATGCCCTCGAAAAGTTTCTTTTGTATGTTAGTACAAAGAAACATTCCAGTATGGATCAATCTCAGCCGGAACTTCATAGCGGAACTTTTTGCTCACAAATATAGCTACAAAAGGAAATGTTCCTCAGAACGTCGATGCATGGCAACTCACATGAGTTTCCAGGAATCAGCAAGGAAAAAACGACGACTGGAAGAACACAAAGGAAAATAATTAGTAAAAATAAAAAAATTGTCATTTTATGAGAACGGGAAGAAACCAGTAAAATAAAACATATTATTAAAGACATACGGAGAAAATTTGGGTAAAGAAGTTATGTATCACATGCATTGCGAGACATATACGTTTCAATTATTATTTTACAATAAAAATAACAATTGGCAAACTGTGAATTCAAGGTTCCTAGCTGTAGCAAAAGTCTTGCTATGGGTTTGAACATTCTAACCTCTTTCCAAGCCATTCTTTTTTTGATAAACGAAAATAGTTCTACGCCAATTCTCTAAAAAAAGATTCACTTTATGCTTTTTAAGGGTTATTTATTTAGTAAGGTGTAAGAATCGGATCGCTAGAAAAATTAAGACCAAAGTCTTGCGATTCATTTCAGCAGTCCAGCTCTTTGGCTGGTTTGCCATCGAAATATTTATTTAACCAAACAATACTTGCTTACTGAATCTGGCAAATATTTTATGGTTGTTATTCTTAATTTACAAAATATGTAGCACTGCTTTGCTACATTTGTGGGTTGTGTGTACGATTTACCACCATGAAAGCATGAGTTAGCTTTACTTTCAAAACAGGGCAAAATAGTTGATGTACGTGACAAATGTAGACACAATTGGATGCAAAGTGCATAATGTGTAGGAGACAGACACTAAGAAAAAAAAATCAAAAAGGAAAATTTGCATAAACAATTTATTCATTGTTTGCATAAATATGCAGTGGCTGCTGAATAGTTTGGAAAACTTAAACTTGTCTTTTATGAAGTGCACAGTAACAGAAGTACGGAGTATCCAAACCAAATCTTTTGAAAGCATGTATTATTGTACTCTGCCTTGCAATTAATTGTCTTAAGAGTATCTGGGTCTAAATATTACGTCCTCTCAAATGAATAGTCTTATCACAGTTCATTTGCAAATTAATCCCCTTTTATCTCATACTCAGTTCTTGAAATATGTACGTATCCCCTCTTCTTTATTATTATTGAAGAAATTTGGCATAGAAAGAAAATTAAACAAACTTTTGTTGAATGATTGAATGAACAATGAACAACTAGCGACCAAAACTCAAAGTCTTTGGACGGCTGATGTATCTAATTTCTGGTGTACAAAATCCATTGAGTTTACCCTCGAGTCTTGGTCAAAACCTAATTTAAAATTGAAAAGTGAAAAGAAAAAAAGGAGCATAATTGAAAAGAACTTTCTGAAATGTCAGTACAAAGTATTATATTTCACTAATTTTTACGGGTAGTAAACTTACAAGCTGAAATAAATTAAAGACAAATAAACCCACCATAATTGCACTCTTCTATTAGTTGTACAAAAGATTTAAAGAACTGAAGCTAATTCAATTGTATATAGCCTATAGCCCTTTCCTTGATTCATTGTATTGTGTGCTATACAACTTACAACTATTTACACCTGTGACCACAATTAAGCCACAAGAACTTCTACAAACATTGCTTAATAGGAATGTGACGTTATACAACCAAATTGTTTATAAATACATCATATTAGCTTCAACATTTTACATAACGAGAAATTTTGCGTCACACAAGGAGCATTTCGTAATATATTTTAATACAGATACAATATAATGGGTAATATATCGACTCCATTATTTACTAGTATATAAATCAAATCTTTTACACTGTCAACCCGTGCCGAGTCCGCAAGCGTCATATATTTGGTATTGGATAGTTTCTTTACTATAGTATTGAAAATGCAGAATGGACGCACATAGAATGAAGTCGGAAGTTAGTAAAAAGAAGTGGAAAGTAGATATGATTGAGTGAAAATAAATTAAAGTTTTATCCTGCCCTGATTCAATGACCGTAAACGTACAGCAATCACGACGCGTGACAAGTCGTCTATTTCATCTCCAGAATTTAAAACCTTTCCTTAAATATCTATTTTGAGTACGTTCTGGATGTAACTCACACAATACAAAAAAATTCATTCTCTATGTACATTTGAACTGTATTTTCAGCTGTAATGGAGTAACATTTAAACATGTATATTATGATACAGTTTGGATCTGCACATTACTTTGTACATAATGACTTGTTAACTAGATGCTTTTAACCATAATAGTCCATATTATCCACGTTACATCTACTATTTTCCTTTCTGGGCTTTTGCTTCCAAAACCAGCAATAGACGAGTGTGTCGTTATTGTTTCCAGTTTCTGCTGGTTAAAAGTTATTGATTCACTGTCCATTTCATGCTAAATAAGTTAAGAAACCAAGACATATTTATACAACTTTTCCTACCTCCGATCCTGTATCCCGGGTGAGGATCGTTTTCATCATTTGAAAAATTTAACCTGATGTACCCATCATCGTCATGGTGGTCGGCTAAGACTATTGTGATTTACTCTCTGCTTTCAACAAAACGAGCTTCACATATTATGTATATTATTTTATTCATACTGATAATAGATGGTTAAAGTAAAATTTAAAGTCCTATTTTGTAGAAAAGGAGAGAGTGAGCAGGAATTTCATTTTATTCACTGTTTTATTACCAGGAATTTGTAGATTCTTCTACTGTCGTATTTCTTTAAACTGTGCACCAGCACACAATTATGTGCATGCAATACTTTCAAACTGAAAAATCTATAACATAACATACATCACAATTTAAGCAAATGCGGTATTTTACTTGTTATTCTTGGAAATTCAGAGTACAATAATGATCAGAGAACTTTGTTCATACTTTATAACCGTGGACATTGGACGTGCAGTTGATGCAGAAGGGATCTCCATGGAAACATATTTGCATCAATATCCATGTTTTGCCTTTCTCTTTTTATGTGTGGAGAAAGGCAATGTTCATCAACATATATACATAGATTCGGAGGCTCCCCAAAATGCAATAGAATTCAACTCAATGTACTATGAATTTTCGTTGGGAATCTCATATTGGATCGGATGTTGCAGCTTCTTGCGCTCTATTCCTCTCTTTCTCTCCTTATCTTCATACCTTGTCGACTCTCTCCTGTGTGTGTAAATGCTGTGTGCTATGTGCATGTGCTACGACGGCTTTCCCTCCTCTTCTCTCGTCTCGTCTCGTCTGTATTTAGAGCCGATGAAGTTTCTGTCTGACTTTCACTTGCAGGAAGGCTTTCCTCATGAGTGAAACGCTTCGAAAGAGTTGAGCTGTGCTTTCTCTCTATTTCTCTCGCCGCTTCATTCCAGCAGACAACGTGTCTTCATTCTCATTCTTGGTTCAGTGGTACAATAGTTACAACTATAAAAGTGAAAGAACAAGAAGTACATGGGACCACTCTATTTTCTCCCAAAAAAAAATATCGGGGAGACTGAGTCTCTCTCTCTTTCTCTCTCTGTGTTCCAACTTTTCCACTCTCCTACTTTTTCTGTAAATGTGAACCTTGCTGTGTGCACTTAAGTGTATAACTATACCTACAAGTATAAATGTGCATTAAAACAAAGTTGGAGTGTAGTGTTGGAGTTAAAGTAACCTCAAGCCTGGAAATTTTGGAATCCGGAAAAATAGTTAGTAACTAAGTAGTTCCATGTAGTTGTACTCATTTGGAATCATTGTACTTTACTTTTTTGTATATACTCTACTATTTCCTCGACTCCCAATCCCGCGTTGCACACTTAGACTTTAAGCCCTTGGTTAAAGCTGGGCATTTTATCCGAAATTCTTAAGGACAAGAGAGAGCTTCGTTGAAACTCAAAGGAAGGGAATCTTTTTCAAGATACAAAAAAAGTGAAAGGCGTCAGGGAAACAAAAAAGGGAGAATCTGAAAAAAAGGCAAGAGAGACTTACATATTGTGACTCTTTTTTGTCCTTGTCTTTTGTTTTCGTCCTTGAAGGGAAGCGGAGCAGCATAGACTGGATAAATGAGGTTGAATTGTCCCGTCTTCTGTTTTCCTCTCCTGTATCCTCTGTCAAGACATGAAACGTAAGTGGGAAAATAATAAATAAATAAATAAAAGGCATTTTATTGCCCCCTTGTACATGTACATTGTACATTGTACATACATACAATATTTGTGTTTACTTTGCCGACGTTCCTGTCAGTTGTCATTGTGTAAGTGGTGAACAATTCCAAAACGTTTCTTTCAGCTCTTCCTTTTCTATTCTCAAGTCAAAATCAAAAGGCCGGAATCTGAATCCGTATCGACATTGTGATTAAAATTGTATGCATAATATGTACAAAGTACAAACACAAACAAGCTCCTTAAATATTTTAAAAAACAGACACAAAGTTTTGGAAATCTACCGAGTGATGAGACCCACTATTCGTTTGTTGATTTTGTTTTCCCCTTTTTTTGTTTTAAAATTCATTCCACGAGCCCCAGACCCACTTTGTTACTCACCGTGAATTATTTAGTACAAAGTAAGCTGGAAGCACAAACATTTATATGGAATCTTTGGTGAAGTCAGAAACTTTGGTAAAATTTCATATCGTGGTTGCTTGTTTTTCCTCTTTATTTTTCTTCATATACTCCAGTGGATGATGGTGATAAACATGTAGGAGGGGAAACGAGATTTTTGGTCCGATAATTAACATGTCTATCTCTCCTTTTCTATCATCCAATTCCCTAGAAACAGACATTGGGTGAGCACACAGTACATAGAACTCTCTCCTGCTTCTTCTTTCGATCGCCCATCAAAACATAAAGAGAGAGAGAGAGAAAGAAAAAGAGAGTGCCCCTCTCTTATTTACTTTGCCTTCTTCATTTTCATGTTCCTCGGACATTTTGCTCTCTTCCTGGAAAATTGGGGAACAGTCCAACGTCTTGACGGTTATTAGCCAAGACACACGAGGAAAAAGAAACAAGGGACTGGAATAGTGGGAAATTTTTAATAGCGAGCTTTGGCATCGAGTAATATGGAACCAAAGTTTATTTTTGAAAAAAAGCATAGTTACATTCACTGTATGTACATAATTGTCTTTATCTTGTAAAATGTGACTACTTTTGATTGCTAAACTTCTTTATTGTGTACAAAAAGTATTTTCTCTTCACGATGTCAAAGGCATCAGAAATAATGTGTGTAGGCTGAATTCTTTCCGTGGCTACAAAATGACAGAGAACGTGAGTCTGAGGTATGTCCAGTGCCAGTGCCACTACCAAATCAAATCACATCAAATGTATCTAATCTAATCAAGCTGCCAGAGAGAAATAAATGCTAAAGGAAAAGATTTCGAGTAAAGAAAAGACTCAAAGCGCTCTTACTGTACATTATTTTGTACTTTTCTTTGTTTTTTTTCTCCTTATACTGGTAATTACTGTACGTACATAATTTTTCTACGTTGCTTCCATCAAAAATTCATTGGCTTGTCTGAGATTTTCCGAAGAATCAGAAAAACATTATATACATGTATCTACATAGTGACTACTTTTGCTGATGAAGCAGGATATAATGTACATACATATTACTATTTGGGGTATTTGTTTTGAAGGAAACCTGAAATTTGCCTTCGAGGAAAAATTTTGGTTGCACACCGTCTCATAAGTTTCGTAAAGTCAAGGATAAAATATATTTTGTGATTTACTCCCACCTGTAAATATGTACCTGGAATTTTGCAATAAATAATCATCAAACTGAAAAAACGCCTCGTGCAAAAACATTCTGCATTCTATCACTGTAGTGTATGGAAAATGTTATTTTCAAATATAAAAGATAGCAGAAATGTCCGTGGAGGCATTAAACGCGATTTCGGCGAAATTTTCCATGTGCTGTACATCTTTCTGTCTTCTTTTTTTTTGTGAAGATTTGGAGAAAACAACAGGCAGTAGGAAAACTTCGAGACAAAGTATAAAAGACAAAACATGCACAAAAAACAAGTATGAAAGGGGAGAAGATGTCACTGCCATAAACCAGAATTCAAAAGAGTAGTCAGGGGACATTGTAGCGCCGTAAAAAAGTTGATGATGCAGACAACCTGACCAGGGATTGCGTATCCACTTAGGCTGGATTTATACGACTCATTTATAACCCAGGTAGGACAAACCCATATGAGAAACGTTTCTAATTTCATGTATGAAAATGTAAGTTTATACCCTAGTTAATACCTTTGGCGAAATTGCATAAAAACTACTTATTTACCTACCGGAGTAAAGTAAGTTACTCAGTGTAGCATCAAATTTACATGCTCTTCTAGTCCCCGTGCATTATAGCATATTCTGAAAAATGTTAATAAATTTCGGGGTAACATCAAGTTTTTTGTCATAAGATATGTGCCAAGACGTTTTCTTTGACAGTGGATATACAGTTATTCAATACTTATTTAAGATTTTACGTTGATTTCTATTTTTTCAATCTACACATGGCAGTAACTGAAACATTACGTTTGAAATTTGATGGCTCGGAAGTAGAAAAAATAGTAAGGTTCTGGACAGCCAGTAAACACAAGCATTTTTTCTGTGTTCAACGCGTAAAGTTTCAATTAATGCTACAATACAGCGATGTAAACTACGGCTTTGAACCACATGCTGACAGCACCGGAAAAAATATCTTACTCCAGTTGACTTTCAGTTTACAGCCTCCACTGGAGAACATAAAAACAAAGTTTCGAAAGGCTGTTACTTATTGTTACAGTAAAACCCCGATTTTACGAACTAATCCGTTCCAAAAAAAGTTCTTTGAGTTGCAAAGTTCTTTGAATTGGGGGTGAGTAGATTTTAGATTTATGGCTTAAGACACCCTTTCCGAGTAACCGGGATGTTTGAACTTTGAATTTCTCACAAAATAAAAATAAAAACGAAAAAGTAATTTCAAGCGAAATGAGATAGTGTTGTTTAAAGTTCAAATTCCTGTAGATGGCCGTAGTAACAGACCCCCAATTCAACGAACAATTCGTTCGTTGAATCGAGGTTCGTATAATCGGGGGTTTACTGTAGTTGGTTAATATTACGGGTATTTGCACTGTACTACACTCTTTTGTATGGTGTATTATATGATTAAAACGTACAGAACAACTACCGTATAATGGGTATTTACACTGCACGTAGGTACACTTATTTGGTTTAATTTTCACTTCATGTTTACACACAAACACAAAACACACACAAAATCGCACACCATACCTACCATAAAGTTTCAGTAAACATATTGTTTTCCCCGGTTACATAAAACGGGTGTCGGATATAATGCCACGATGCTGTGTTGAAATGCCGGATGTTGACACGACAAGGTTCATTAAAAACCAGCACGTGCTTCGCGGTTTTTAAATGAGAGAATATTCGAGATTCCACCAGTAGCGAGTTACACCTTTAGGTTTCCCACAATATTATGCAACAGATACTTGAAGGTACATTGGACCTTTTTTCCAAGGCGAATCCTATGTAGATTGGACATTGCGACATATATTAAAATTTATTTTGCAATATTTGCTGTACATTGAACCGCAACTTTTTGTATGCATAGTTAATACAAAAGCACCTTGATTGATGGTCAAACTGGCCGCGTGTGCTTTATCCTTCAACTACATACCCGTATGTGTGTAGGATGATTATTTGGTTTGTGCACAATTTGTTAAACTAAATTCCAGCCAAATTTTGGAAAATTATTATTTGCCAGCAGCAGCTGCATGAATAATGACGAGAACTTGTGTTGACTTATGTACATACATTCAGAATATGAATAAATGAGCTCCATAGCATAAATTATCTAATTAATTAATGCGTACATATGCTGAGTGCTGACATAATCTGCAGAGAAAGAGCAATCATATATAGCAAATAGCACTAAACATGAACTTTTTCATTTATTGTTTACAGATAATTATTATTACTGTTATTCATGTAAAATATTTCACGGGAAATGTGCAGACCAACCAACATTTCAAACTAGTAAACAGATCGATGGGAAAATTAAATCATACCGGACTATACCCACAAAGTAGGCATTGACATACGTCCAGGAATAACACTTGAATAAAAGTATTGAATCTGAATCTGAATCTGAATCTGACATAAAAAGGGAAAATCCGACAAATTAAATTGTTGGCAAGTTTTGTATTCGAATCCAGGATTTGGGTAGTCCATAATTTATGTAGCTGGAGAGTTCTACGATTCGACTAAATACGGTAGTTTTTAAAAGTTTTATCTGCCCACATTTTCACCCAAGCTCACATTTCACGTAACTCTTTTTAAAGCCTTTCCAAAATAAAAAGTTCGCTCTTAACTTTTAATTGCAGTGTGGGTTGTACCTCGATAGAAAACAGTTGTGGACTTGCAACATTGACTTAAAGTCTGAATTCTGAATCATTCGTCGACTTGAAATGAAAAGTTTTAGTCATCGGCGCAAAAGGGCGGGTAATAAATATTAAACGATTACTTACAAGCAAAGGGTTTTAGCTTTGTCCTCGGGATCGACCTGAAATTGACAACAATAGTCTGTCTCGGTCTCCT
>JAQIVE010004623.1:0-14251 GCA_034698285.1 Sminthurinus bimaculatus | reverse complement strand
TGTCCGTACTAAAATATTTTTGTTGGACCGTCTTCATAATCCGGCATGACACGGTTCTCTGACCCACTTTTTGAGTGCAAGCAGGAAAAATGGGGAAAATCAATAGTTTGATAAGTTCAATTTTAAGCAAACTAATGATAAAAAATATTTTAAATTTTTCTCTAGTCAGTATACTTAACTTCTATCAAATTTCAATACTCGTGTTAATTCGGAAAATTGGGAATCTCAACAAATTAGAGCATCTGACAGTAAGTGCATTACGTATAGTTTCTTTGATCTTACATGCGGAAAATCAAAGAAAATAAATGTGTAAAATGTGCTCAACTAATTTACATGCTACCTTTAACCTTCAAAGTTCAAATCCAAAAATAAAAGGGTGATTTCATAATCAAATCTTATCAAATCAATAAAATTACTTTGATCTATTTAAAGAACCTTAAACAGCTTTTATCTCGTAGCATTAGAGAAATATTTATTTTTGACAAAGAAAACAACCAATGGCGGATTTTCATGTGCTCTATATGTATGTGTCATTATTGCATATCCTTTGTGAATTGTGCGTGCTCCAATTAGTGAACAAACACAATAAATTTTGATGCGGGTGGAACTGGGTGACGATTGCGATTTCTCTTGTGATTATATACTAGTATTTGTATACATTATGTTTCTATGTATGCATCTCTCTGTTTTATCTTTGTGTTTTTGATGTTTCGGTGTGCCAAAAGTCAAAGTGCGAAAGGGAGGGAAAACAAAGGAAAGGGGAGAGAGGGGAAACGGTGAGCAACACCTAGAATCTACAGTAGATTGCACATGGATTGGATTAGATTGGATTGGGCTAGATATTCCAGGCAAAGGGAAAAGAGCCAGAGAACGCATACTTAAACTGATTTTTTGTAAACGGAAGAGAAAGCACAGGTACACAGATTGAGAGATGCAGCAGCAGCAACCAACAAACCAACTCAGCTCAGATCAGCTCAACTCAACCTAGAAGAGCAGACACACATGTAACATATACAGTACAATATACATGTATGCATGTATATATGGACATGGACAGAGAGAGAGAGAGAGAGAGCTAAAAAGGAAAAAAAGATAGAGGAGAGAGTCTCGTTTGCCTTGTTAAAAAGAACGTTAGTTGGTGAGCGAGACAGATTAGAGGAGTGATTAAAGATAAGCCCAAAGAGAAAGCCTTCTGAACCAATCAAAACGAGTCGAGGCGCTTCCTCCACACGGCGAATCTTCACATTCAACTTGAGCCTTAGACTTTGCTTCAGTCTCAACTCTCAACCCGCACTCCGGTTATACACATACATACATACTTACTCACAGCAGCCATACACTTTTACACACATGAGTTGAATTTATAATACTGTACAAACAGAGTATGTGCAATATTATTGCTTGCTCTTCCTTGATTCAACTTTCCTTTTCATTCATTCCTTCTCGTTTTCTTTCCCCTATTTTTCTTCTCGCCATTATTTATCCTCCTCTCATTAAATGCAAGACGATCAGCTGAGGCAGAAGTCTCAAAAGTTCCAATTCAAAATGAGCTGGGATATGTTGTAGAATATTTATTCGAAATTCAATCTTAAACACCATTTCATTTATTTATTTCCCTGTAACTTGTCTTCGTCAATACACACAATAAAAATATTATGAGCATGAAGTTTTTAAGGAGAAAATAAAGTTGTGAGTTTCCTGCAACTCACAGAGGTTCATTATCCCATCATGAAAATTGCATGCTCAAACACTTGGAGTACATAAATAATACATCAATCTCTAATACAGATGTATTATGGCTCTAAACTGTGGAATAAACTCCTGCTGGAGGATCATCATAATATTATAATCACAAAAAATGTGCAACTCAGGGAAAACTTGTGGGTTTTTATGGATGAAAATCAAAATTTTCACCTCGTTGAATCATAATGATGATTCTCTCATTCTTCGTGTTTATGGCTCGTACGTACATACATATCCTGTGCTGTACTGTACTGTACAAACTTTATATGTGTACATAAAAATACACAACATACACATACTCGTAATATGTAGGTACACGGTACACACGTGAATTTTGCTCGTGGACTTGTAGTTCAGTGGACGTGAGAACCCTTCAATTCTCACTTGTTCATTTCTCTCCCTGTGAACTCACAAATCCGAGCACTCGGGTGTAGCCAAGTGCCTTTAAATTGCTCATCATTAATCGTCGAGCCTTCACCCGTTTTCTCTCCAATCCCTCTCTCGTTGTGTAGCGCTAGACTACTTTATGTGTACTCAAAACACACACGTAAAATTCCAGTGTATAAGCCCATGGTAGAAAGAAGAGAAAGAACCAAGAATGGAAATAGTCAAGTGTCGACCAGATTCAGAGTGTTCATTCATTCGTTAGTCCATTTTCCACATGTTTATGTGTACTTATACGTATACATATTATCTAATATGCTTTTGTATTTTTATCTAAAAGTTGATTTATATTTATATTATGTACAGGCCACTATAAAATTTGGTGTTTAAACATCTAAGATTCTTTCTACACAAGAGGATGGAGGTTATTTTTCCGAAATTATTTTTATTATTGCCTGATACAAAAACCTTTGCGTGTTACATTCTTTGTAAGATATGAGTGTATGCATTCTGTATGTCATGATTTATATATTTAAAGGCAACTTGTACCGGCTCATTTAGGGATTAAACTTGTTGGAAATTTTGGCCGCAGTTACCCCGTCTGTTCTATCAATTTTACAGGCAATTCTATTTTAATTTTTTACAGCCAGTAAAACCCAATATGTATTTTTGGCTGTTAAAATGTTTTTCAACTTTTGTCTACTAAAATGTTTTAATTGCTTTGCGTACTCTAGTGCAAAATGTATACAGTGTTGAAAATTCCTTGTTTTATCCTTCTCGCCCTGTATCCAGACTAGGCCACATGTACATACAACGACAATTCTTTAGAATGAAATTTTGTTAAGCTATAGTTGTCGATGATACTGGATGATCGATGGTCGAAAAAAGTTGCATACAAGACAAGAAAAGCAAAAGTAGAAGAAGGAGAATCGATTTCAATAATAATTTCAGATTTCGTTCTGCCATGATGTAGTCAACATTGTACATTGGTAGACATCTCGAGAACCGAATGTATGTATATAGTACAGTATTGTACAAGTACATAACTATACGTTACATAACTACGAACATTTAAGGGAAAAGAAGAAAGTTTTCTTTTGAATTTTCAGGTTGAACTAAAAGATTTTCTGCTTCTTTCTATTCCTCTCGCCTTCTCTTGCTCTTCATCCCATTTCTTTTTTTTCGCTTTTTACTTGACTTCTATACTTTTTTCCCTCTTGTTCTTCTTGTTCTCCACTCGTTCCGTCTCCTCGTTTTTTTTATTACATTTCCCCCTTTGGCTATACACAGGATCTAAATCTGAATTTGACTTTTCCCCAAGTCGCCTATCTTTTTCTCCATCTAATATTTGTGCCCGCGGCTTTATTTTGAAACTTTGCACACTCTCTTCCGTCTAGGCTTTAGTACATAGTCCACACCACGCAAAAAAATCTGTTTCATTCCAAAAATTCCAAAACTCCGCATTGCAAATCCAGAGCAAAGTCAAAGTCTCAGGCTAGAAAGTCGTGTAAAAATGCAGACTCGGAATTCTAGGCTCTAGACGGTATGTACCAACCGCCGACCAAGACCACGACCACCCACATGACGACGACAACGACATGGCGATGATGATGATGAAGATTAAAAATGAAAAGAGGGGACAAAAGAAAGAAAGAAACTTACATCACCTGCGGGAATTTACTGATTCTCACCACGTCTCTTATCCGTAACCATGTATATGTGTAAAACTCTGAAGACTGGGAAGAAAAGAATGGGAATAAGAGTACCTGTGTACAGCAGACGGAAAGAAATGTTAACATTTAAATCCTTTGAAGGATTAGCAAAAAGATTTATGTATGTACGTCTCTGGATATTCTTACATATGGGGAAGTATGTATAGTAAAAGGACTTTCAAAGTCCAATTTGAAACTTCCGACTTTAGAGGATGCAAAAAAATTAGCAGTTGAAACAAGAGTAATTTTTTTGTGGTATCATAGATCATAGCATAATTATTGTGAAACCCCAGAATTATTTTACATATTGATTGTCCGATTTTTTCCACAAAGCTTAAAACGCACCGTAATTTTTAAACCGTATTATCTAGACTCAAGATTTCTCGTGAGTTCAGCTGACAAAAAATGAAGGGTTCACAAATAAAAGTAAAAATGACTAAAAATGGTTCAAATAGAGAAATTCTCCAATTATTTTCTGTCTTATCTGCATTAACTATTACACCATCCGACAAAAGACAAAAATATACACACAATAGTATTTGATACATAGAAAAGTTAATCGAATTGATGAGCCACAAGGTTGATCCTAAATATTGTCCCCGATTTCCGGGAACAAGAAACAACAACAATAACCACAACAGTTTGTAATAATAAGAATAATTTTTTTCAAGCGGACCGCAATAATCTTATTGATACTCGGCCAAAAAAAGCCAAAAGAAAAGGATGCTGGATACAAAGCAGCTATACAATCCACATTGCGACATGCATCGCGCTACATTAAGTTACACCAAATACTGATATTATTATGTATTGTGTATCCCAAACACCAATATCTCGGGGGTTATATAACTATGATTTACACATATATGCACAATGCACATATGTCTGTATGGATAATGTACATACAGGAAATATTTCTCTATATGGGAAATATTTTATGAGGCCGAGGTCGTAATGGGAAAGTCGAGGACTATTTGGGAAAAGAGGAAGGAGGTGAAGTGAAGCAAGAGAGAGATAGAAAAGAAAAGAGTAGGAAAACTCACTTTGACAAAGAGAAAATCCAGGAGAAAGTCCAGATGCAGACGAGAAGTCTAAATCGTATCCTTTCCATCTTATTTCTTCTTCCACTCGGCCTTCTTCTTCTTCTTCTTCGTCTACTTCTTCACTCTCACCCGCCACTTGTCTATCTCACTCTGTTTCCTCTTCTTCTTCTTTCGTCTCTGCTTTTTCGTCCTATTCAACTTCGGTGTCCTAGTCCTCTGCTATATTTATGTATATATGTATGTATCAGTTGGAAAACTTTTTTCCTTATGTGTGTCTGTGTGTCTCCTTCTCTTCTTCTTGATCTTCTTGGGTTTTTTTCTCTATACCACTTCCATATATGCATTCATACTTTCCACTTTTCCTTACACACTTTTCCTTTCTTCCTCCACTATTTGTATTTCTCTTTTATCAGAGTTTCCCCTTTCACCTGCGATTACTGGTTTAGTTTCTATGATTACTATTCTACCTTTTCTGGCTGGCCTCTTCAATCATATAATTACACTTGGTCATCAGCCAGTATTAAATAACCTTGTTATTTCTTCAGCAGTCATGAAAGAAAAACTGCATCGGCATTATTTCGGCAGGCATTACTTTGTATAATAATATTGTACACATATAACAGCATATAATATGTTGTATCTATGCACATTGAGTATATATACATATATATGTACAATGCACAACTTGAATCACTAGTTCAAATCCTCATCCAGCTTGAACATTCATCCGAGCAAAAGTTATCTTGGTCACGTCTCTCACTTGACAAGTCGACGTCATCATCATCTTGACATGCATAATGAGTTGGTTGAACTCCAACATCATTATAAATTTTGCAAGTGCAATATTTGTAACAATTTCATATTATATCCACGTACATATGTACGTACCGCACGGCATATTCAAAGAGCATCACCACAATATTCGTCACTATAAATGCATATATTATGTATTATGTATATGTACAAGGATCACCTATAGATTTAACTTTGTAATTCGTAACCACAATTGCACACCAATATAGAAATTTTTCCCTTTTCCGTTACACGTTTTTAGCACTATAGTTCACTCACACATTAGAAGACAGTAGGCTTGAGAAGTAGTAGTGGTAGTAGTAGTAGTAATAGTAGTAGTAGTAAAAGTAGTTTCAAAGGAGGAGAAAGAAGAGGCGAGTTTCAGATGTGCTGATGATCCTTATAGATTACATGGTTTCTATTTACAGACCAAAACCCACACACATCCACATTACACACACCTTTTATGATGATACACATTGAATTTCAAGGGATTTCCCCTCAAAGCCTGTAAAGCTCCCTTCCCTCTGACCATTGAAGACATTTCGGGCTTTGGCTGGATCTGGGTAACAACAACAGCCAGCGATGACCATTTGGACAGTGTTATGGTTCCGGTTCGGATTATTCGGGTCTAGGTTCATGTCCACGTCCATCTGACGAACAGTGTCTTGATGGAACACAACTATTTATAGCAACAAGAGGGATCCAATCGGGTTTTTCTCGGGCCAGGTGAACACACGAAAGACAAAGACAAGGAAGCGATCCAAGTATCTTGATGGAAAGTAACACGATGTGTATGTACGTCTACAGTCTTTTATCTATCTTGCGTACCGAGAAACGTTGACTTGCCCCACTTTCACTGTCAAATTCCAACAGGTCAACAGGGGAACCGCACGAAAGGAAGAGTTGCACTCTTGGTTTGTCTTTCCTTCTGGCCGATAGGGAACTTGCTCATCATTTTTTCCGGGTATATGTATAGTTTGACCTGTTTGTCAACTTGCAACGCTTTTTCAATAAGTTACAACAATGGGGATGAAACTTTCACGTTAGACTTTAAACGAAAGTCAGAATCCGTGTCTAAAGTTGAGCACCATGAAGTAAATAAATATGTGTGGAAAATAGGGCCAATGATGAAAATTCAAGTTTTGTTTCTTGGACAAAGACAGGAAGCGGAAGGAAGGAAGAGAATTGTAGATGGAAATGAATCCGTTAATTTGCTGTGCATAAGAAAGGCCTTAGAGCAAGAAGAAGAATAGGGGGAAAGGAGGCGGCGGAGGAGGGACGAGGAAGGAAAATGAGTCAGTCGAGGTCGACCAAAGGGTGAAAAGACAATGACAATGGCAATGCCTGGTGCCCCTGCTATGGCTGAGGTTGACCATGAAGCGAGGTTTGACTGTTGGGGACCGTTGCCGAAGCCAGAACCAGAGCCAGAATTAAAACCAAGCGTACAGGCAAAAACGAGACCAAGAACGAGAACCAGAGAGACAGACGAAGGAGGCAGAGAAAAGCTCCGTTGGAACAATATTCAGAGACGACTGACTGGCCTATAGATTTGACTGGCATTCGCACACACATCCATCCAATCCATCCAACATCCATCGTGTCGTATCGCTCCTCTCTCGGGTCGGGTAATTTCCGACAAGGCTTTTGGATTTGGACGCAAACGCACAACTAGAGCATCATCAGTCTTCTCTCCTTTTTGGCTCTTCCAGCTCTCTTTTCGCCTTCTTTTTCTTCTTCTTCCTCCTCTTTTTCTTTTTCAGCTTCTCTAGTCTCCAGTCTACTTTCTCTTTTCACCCTATACATACTTTCCCTCTCTACTTTCTCCTCTCCCATTGCTTTCTCCTTCAGCTCAATCCTGTTTCGAGTTCAGCTCGCTCAAGTATATAGTGAGTAATGAAGTTTCTTCAAGCTTCTAGTTCGGCATAGCTCTTTTCCCATTCCCTCTTCTCTCATCGGCTTCCAACTCTGTGTCTCTTTCTTGCCATTCTCATTCTCATTTTCATTCTTATACTCCATCGCTTGAGCCTTCCTTCTCTTTCTCTCTTTCTCTCTCTCTCTCTCTCTCCCTCTCTTTCTCATCACTGTATCGACGTGGAGAGCTGACTTGCACTTGATAATAATATGCTCCAAGAGCGAGCTTCCACCTTTCCACAGTTACTTTCTACACAACTAATACTATTCACGACCAACTCTTTCTGATTCTCTGCCTTTCCCTCTTCTCCTTTCTTCATGGTCGCATAACAAATCATTTCCTATCTTTGTATATCTACAATATCAACTGTATAGGAACCAACTTCTTATATGTATACTGTATTTTAAATTCTACAAGTATCTGCATATCAACATATCCGTATGCACCTTCATAGTATAAATATGATCAAGAGTTTAAAGTATATAGATTATGCATAGATGCACATTTTTTTCTCAAATATACTTTCCCGTTGTGTATGCATATTACAGATATTTTACTATGTAGCAAATCTATAGACATATGTATAGCATTAAATACATGTAATAATAATATATTATACAATGTTACAATAATATAAATATACAAAGAAATGTCGCTCGACTTGGTAAATCAACATTTGTGGAATTCCTAGGCTATATTGTTGAATTGCGATCTGACTTGATATAATGTATCCCTTGCACCCTTCCCCCCCCCTTAATTCAAGTGTCGATTTTGCGAGAAGGCAGGGTGAAACTTTTTTCACAGTAAAAACACAGTACCGTCACACAAGGCGAAAAGCGGCAAAAATGAGGCGAAAAGCGGCACTCAAAAAGGCCTGTGAATTGCTCATTAAAAGCGATCCGTGTTTAATTAATGAATACATGAGAAGACTACAAGGATATCTAGGCTATGTGCATAAAGTAATTTTTAAAAAGTGAACAGTTTCAAAGCAATTCTGGGTGCCTCTTTTCGCCCGCCGTGCCGCTTTTCGCCTTGTGTGACGGTAGTAAAAGCACAGTAGTACACCAAGGACGTTTTAAGGTGAAAATGTGAAAGTGGATAGGTTGAACATTAAAACATGACTCATTTTCTTTGCATTTCTCAAATATTTGGGCTATAAGATGAAGATTTATCAACTTGTACAATATAAATGTATCATGTGCTTTGACCACGCTTTGTGCTGAAGGTGCAGTATGCAGTTAAACAATCATCATAGCATATTCTCTTTTCTCAGATTCATGCAACCAGACATTTCACAGAATAACTTGTGTTAAATGTTACAAAAAAGACATTGAAAAATGCGAATAGCAGCCAACTCAAGAAGTCGATTAGCGAATAGTGAATAGAAAACTATAGTTTATTATATTTCCACGAACATTATTAGATTTGCCGGAAAAAGAATTACAGTATAGTTTGTAATAATAATAACAATGATAATAATACAGATATAATAACAATAAATTTTAGTTTAAGTGCAATAGTAGATCGAAAGATTCATAGTAAATCGTATACCTATGGAGTAAAACAAGCATACATAATGTAATCAGATAAGCATCTTACGACTTCTCATTTTGATTTTTTATCGATTATGCAAATACGTAGACCATCATGAAAAGTTTAATTAGAATAACCGTTATATTCATTACATCGATTCATTAATATAGTATTTAATCAGTGTACTTGATTGTAATGCGGTAGTTTAGCTAATATTTTCTTAAATCACGCGAAAAACAGCTATTCATAAAAATTATTTTATACAGTAACATTGTTCTTTGTCTCATTCAACTCATTTCCAAACGTTAGCACAAAAGAGATTAAAAATACACGTCTATAGCTTATTAGGTACTATTTTAGGTTACCTTTATCCAATAAACTGCAGTGTAGTCTTTTTAACATAGTTGGTTACATTACATCTTGATTTGCAAAACAAAGTTACAAACATTAAACAATAAATAATATCCTCATAAGTATACATACAAAAACAAACTACTATTATTGTAACGATCATTCTTTCTACACTTAAATAAAGCTGTATTTTCGTACTTTGTAATATATTATGTACTTATAATGTAGTATTTGCTATTTGCTACCTGGTAATTTTCGACAATAACGAGCTTCAATAATAAGATTCTTTATTACAAACATATTTTGTATTTCCAGAAAATGAAAAAAAATCAGATGCTTTAGGTATCCTACCTTATAGTTCAGAATTGTGGTAATCAGTTCAAGGGAAATTCTTAAAGCTTATATTTATCATTACGATACATGGATATATTTAAAAACTCATTATTAAAAATACACTTTTCCCCTTAGTTTCTATCTTATCTTACTTAGGTTACGGACTTTTCTCATATTACGTCACAATAAACATGCCTACGTTACATTTAAAAGCAACAGAAAATCTTCGATTTTATATGACTTCTATATGGCGTAATAAAAGACCAATCAATTACACATTATTATAAGTGCAAATAAGGAACATGTTAAATACGAAGCAAAAATACTTTGCTATAAACTGACTCGAAAGCGTCATTAAAACATTAACGTGTTGACTTTCAAGCTAGAAATCAGGATGCATTGACATAACACAATGCAAAACTATGTACATAAACCTTTTGGAAAATTATTGGATAGCACTATTTTTCATACACAAAACGGTTAAATTTTTTTAACAGGTTTCTTTTCTTTCCAAGGTAAAAGTATTTACTAAAAAAGGCTTCAAATGTGTATTATTATTTACTTTTAAACAGGTATGCGTAAGTATATCTATATATATATATCGATTCGTGGTACGCACGCCAAGAACGACGGACACTTATTTCAATAAGTATTATGATACAATAGGTATTCCATTTTTAAGGGATTGGCCAACAACATATTCTTCAAACGGTCAAAAGAATATAGTTTTTATGGTGGGTTTGTCGAATTACTACTCGCACTTCCACTACCGACGCATGTGCTCCTGTGAAAATTCATACAAAATTATC
The DNA here is from genome assembly GCA_034698285.1 of Sminthurinus bimaculatus. Lineage (NCBI taxonomy): Eukaryota > Metazoa > Arthropoda > Collembola > Symphypleona > Katiannidae > Sminthurinus > Sminthurinus bimaculatus. Next base: position 3,636 of record JAQIVE010004623.1, on the reverse strand, counting down.
ATTGGATCAAATTCACAGTACAAATTACAGTACATGCCAAGTAAAGGATTACAAATTACAAAATATTTACATATTATGAAAAATCGGTATGTCTTACCAAGTTAAACCTCCACAGGACATACTTACGACCAGGTAGATAGCAAACTGCATAAAAAGAAAAACTGCATTATTATGCTGAGAGAATTATAGGGACGAGGTCGAACTACATGTGTTTTTTTACCCCATTCAGTTACTTCCACGTACAAAATAGAGAACCCTCACTTGTAAATGCACTTTGTGCCTTCTCCAAATTACATCTGAAAATAACTATTGCTATCCGACGAGAAAAGTGTAAGATAAACGTCTAATTGACAATTAACATGAAGATGGCTTGAACAAAAGGAAAGAAAACTCATCCTAATTAAGAAAAGAGCCAAATCAACTCATTAAAACTTTGAAAAGTAAACTTTTTTCTTGTATAAGCATGCCTCAGCACAACTGATGTGTATCACTCTAGAGGAAAAATCACACTGTCACAGGTTAAAGTTATGTTATATAGGACTTTTTTGACAAATCAATGCCGAGAATGACATCAGATCGCTCTACAGTGACTTCACTTCCTTGACACATGTACGCACAAACAATCTTGTTACATAACTTTTTTCTGCTATCGTAGGACAGTTACAAAGTTTTTTTTCTTCCTACTTTGTCACGTCGTTACCTTTCGTTTATATTGGAAGAATTGTGGAGTAAACGATAACCATAACGTAAAGGTGAGAGAGATATGACGTGAAAATCGGAATGTGCAGCGGAAAATAGTGGAAAAAAGTATTCAAAAATATAGGAGTTATTACCCTCACATGTTATTTTTCTTTGCAAGGTAGACTGTTAGAAAAATATGAAGAGAATCTTCAAATTTCTTTGCAAAAAGTTTTTCTTTGCCATTTTGAAATAAATAAACAGTTCCGTGAAATAAAATAATTAGAACATTTTGGTCTGTATGTAAAGCCTACACAGGATGAAAAATGTTTTCATTGTCCAAAAGAATAGAAGGAAAAGCGATGAGTTTACATTTTAGCACAAGCATAAAGCCAAGTAAATTCGGCTATGTACTTATGTATGTACATACGGAAAACGAATGCTTGTGCATGTATGCGCATTCGACAGAAAAAAGCATAAAAAGGAGGGCGATCTAATATCTGCTAGTGGAATCCTACATGCTTGTAGAAAAACAGCTTCGTTTGCTTGGAGCATATTAAAATGAAAAATAGATCTCAGATGAAAGGTTCAGAGAAAAATGAAAATGGTTGCTCCATTATCCTGTCACAATCAAAACTCCTACTTGTTTCATACACACATGCAACATAAAGCCTTAGAGATGTACATTAATGTCTAAAAACTGTATTGCATAAAAATCAATTGGACAGACTTTAAATTGTAAATAACGCATACATACACGTGTACTTCCCCTAGAATTCCTTTGTTAACCTGAGAAAAAAAACTGAAGGAAGCTCAAAAACTTCCAATCGAGTTATAATTTTGAAAAATGTGAGCAATAATAATACTTACATGCATAGTATATAGTATGCATTCATTTATTAGGAGTGGAGAGCAAAATGGAAAAAAATCTTCAACATTAACATGCACTTCCTACACTCCGTACCCAAGAAAATGAATTGGAAAAAAACCAAACCGGATGGTTTTAAGATGTATGCAATTGACGCAAAGCAGTTAGAACCTTTGATGGGGAAGTCGAAGGTAGAACAGGGAGAGATTAGGAGAGGTAATAGGATTTTAGCGTTTTTCTAACCACAGTTAATGTCACTTATTCTAGATATAGCACAAAAACAAACTAAAATATAACCAACAACCCGTAATACTGACAAAAGAAATATATAAACTGAAATATCAATCACTACTAAAACCTAAAATATAAGCGTATTAAAATTAAAACAATGCATCACATCATGCCGATGACCAGATACAAAATCTGAAATTATTGCCTATCCCACTGTCTATTGCACATTGCACACATCGTAAAACACATAAAATATAAAATAATAGCAATATATCTTACCAGGCTAACACCGACGACAATTAAAGTGCACTTGATATTCTTCCAGTAGTATTTTTGTGCCATATTTCTTGACTGTTTCCGAAAAGAAACCGAGGTAGCATTAAGGTTTTCAGCTTTGTTTATTAATAGTTCTAATCGTTCGCCCCGTTGTGACAGATTATCTAAAATTTATAGCAAAAAATAAAAACAACTGATATGAATGTTTTGCTATTAGTGTTAAATGTTAAATGCTATGTAAAAACAATCCTTCACTGATAATATTAAAAGAAAAAAAAAACTTTTGCATACCAATATTCTTGACCATGATTCCTTTTAGCTCGTCTAACTGTGATTCAACTTTTCCGATTTTGTCAAGGTCGCGACTTTCCGAGTATCGTTTCTAAAAATAAAAATGCACCAATTTAGTTTGCATAATAAACCCCGTCCTAGGTATGTACAATGCCATACATTTAACAATAAAAAGTAAAAATAATTTTTCTAAACTAATTAAAACTTTTAATTGAGAAATCCATACCATTTCAGAAGCCAATAAGCTAGAGAAGTCTGAATTCATGGCATACGGCAAAGCATCATGTATCCTAATGTTGGATAAAATGATTAGACAAATTACAATACTATTCAGGAGTGTAAATTATTAATTTCATTAATCGCTGGCCCTGAGTGTACTAGTCTGATGATGGGGTAATAGTACCTTGTAAGACCATAGGTCTGTTCAAAACGAGTCTTAATATCCGAGAGAAAAAGAAATGCTCTGCTACGTTCAAAGTCATCGTCAGTAATACACAGATAAACCAATCCATCTTCTTTAATATAGTGGAATAAGAACGTCCCATGGGAGTAGGTAAGTTTTGAATCTCCGGCTGGAATCTTATTTAAAATTTGTTCCGTCACTTCACTGAAATTTCCCACACAGTTTGCATATTTGGTGAGTATTGTAGTGCCTTTAGCGATTACAGTGTATAATATCGGCATCTGAAAAACACCATAATATTATTATATGTATAATCAACTTCTTGTTTGTTCTTTTGACAAAAATTATTCCGAAAAAAGAAAAAATATAGCAATTTCCTAAATTTTACCTTTGAATTGTAAAAGTGATTCTTCAGTATCAGTTAGCGTAGATTTTCTTCAAAATAACTTGGACAACTAGCCTGTGAGCTGAAATAACATAAGACAAACGTCAAGTAAATGTTAAACGTAAGTAATTATTTTTCTTAACGACACAATGCCGATAAAACGGCAAAACTAGTATCCACAATACATCTTATAATTGAAGAAATCTACATAGAAGAAGTATGTATACGTACAAACGATGAAAACAGAAACCATTATAATGTGATTTAATAATTGAATAATGCCAAGATAGAAACTACAAAACTAGTAAATGCATGCATGTAAAAACCGTCCATTTTCCGAAAATATTCGGCGAGCCGATTTGAGTTCGAGCACTTAAACTTGGGTCAGGATAAAAAGCAAGAACAAGAGGAGACTACTACTTTAGTCGGGCACACTATACTCCAGTTTGCCTAACACTCTAAGATACTCTTCATGTTTTTTAAATTGGAGACCGTCGGCCGGTC
>JAQIVE010004622.1:0-14252 GCA_034698285.1 Sminthurinus bimaculatus | reverse complement strand
ACCCCATCTTGATATTCGCAGTGGTTCCTGAGATATGATTTTTCTTTCTTGTCGATATGAATATTGATCACCCTGTAACTATAAACAATAAAAATTAATACAGCCCATATGAATCTATATTTTGTGTGTAAAAATAATATGACATATTACAAGCATTTTTAACGACTCGAGCGAATATGTTGTACTATCCCTTAAATTTTAAGTATGTCGTTGGTATTTTCATGACTATAATAACAATAACAATAGGAAGAAGACGAATGAAGATAACGAAGGAGTAGACGAGAAGGATAAAACTGTCCGATAAGGATAAAAAGAACACAAAAAACTTTCAACGTACCGTTACTGAAGTTCCAACAAGACGTCCCGATAAATCATACTCAAGATTGTACACCTTTGATTCCTTTGAATAATCACTTTCACTCGCAGAACAAAAGAAATGAACCAACTCATCGATGGCTTTCAACCTTTCCCAAAAACTATAAGTATTTGCATGATTGGGGTTTGGACTCTGTACATTTTCTGGATTTGGATTTGGTCCTTTGCCTTCAGATAAATATCTGAGGATTTCTCGCACACACTCACTTTTAGTTGTAGGTCCAGCTTCTCCATGAATAATAATAGACTGATTTCGTTTGGATGAAACCAAAGCTCTGTATGACTGGCGAGCCAGTGAAAATAAGTTAGGATGAAGCCTTGAGGAAGAAAAGGGTTGGACAACTTGCTTAAGAAATTTATAATTTTCAGTGTCCAACTTGGCATTTCGAGTAAGATACAGCACATTTCGATAGGTTGACAATGTGAATGGTAGCGAGGAATGAAATCGATTACGAAGAATGTGAAGTATGGAGGATTCGTTGATTAGATTCAAATTCCAGAGTTGGGAAATGTTATCCAAAGCCTCGGGATTTCTCTGTAAAAGTTTTAAAATACCGTACAAAACATTACATTGAGTGTATCAAAATACAAAATACATATTATAATATTATATGAACATGGTTAAAATCTTTTTATGTGAAAGTTTCCTGTATATTATCATATCTACATGAAGGTATTATTCGAATTTGCTTAGTTGGTCAAAAGTCAAAAAGGTTATGCACACACGATTAAGGCGTTTGAAACGTTCATCCATCTCATTAACAATCAAGAATGATGGTTTAATGAGATTTTATACAAAATTTACAGAATAAATTACCGCGGTTTTGTTGGTGAAAGAATTATCAATTTACTCTGCACACATAATACACATGTGGATACACATAGTTATAATAAATGACTCTCAAGTAAGCATACATGCAGTTGACAGTATAAAAAGCTGCAGCCTCATATCTCGTCTAGCATTACTTGACACAAATCTTTCCTCCTTTCTTTCTACCACCACACCACCATACCGAGTGTTTACATCTAGCTAGACGCTGTTGAACGATACGATGCGATTGAATTCGAAATGAATTGCAGTCGCGACTGCATTAAGAAAAGCTTAAGTGGTGTTGATTTACTTGCTTGGCAGTAATTATGACACATATCCATTGCCTTTATTTCTTTATATCTCGCTCTAAGCAAATATAACCGTTAGCCGAAAGGAGGATCAGAAAAATGCATTCAAATAATACCACACACACACATACAAACTAATGTTAGCAATAGAGATATAATATATATTGTAAATAGTACAATATGCAATGATAATCATGATAATAATAATGCTTCTACACTCTACACACATAAAAAATGAAAATCTCTTAAAGAGAGAATGACTACGCAAATATAAGGTTAAATGAAGCTAAAATGCCAGAGGGGATTCATTCGGCATTTTTGATTTTAAATGCACCAACAAACCGGATATACACATAAAATGCATATATATGTACATTACATATATATTATATTATAATGTATAATATTATGTGGGTAGGCTTTAAGAATACAGCTTAATGATAAATGAAAGAAAATCATGAAAGACAGGTGAAACATTCATACACATTAAAGTATCTTTATGTTCTACTCAAAAAGATAAACCAGGATAAAATATTTCAGAAAGGAAAAAAAAATCCTTGACCACAACCAATCCATAACACTATGACTATGACACTTCCAACTACGTCTATAATAAGTAACACCCAAACGTGGGGATTCCAGTTTAATTTCTGATTTATCTTATGAGTTCTTCTAAACAGTATTTGCCCTATATACATTTAAAATTTTGCAAACGAGTATGATCTTTTTTTATCAGCAAAATAAAAATTTTACGAAAAAATAATTTAAAAGCCAGTATCCACAAGCAAGTACATATTATGTAGTATGATTTTTAAAACCTACAAAACGTCTTATCGGTATGTAAAAATATGTAGTAACAGATAGACATAAGAATAATCCCAGGATACTTAAACATTTGATCTGATTGTTCATCCAGATACGACTTAAAAATGATATTTACTAAATCCAATTCGAAAAATCAACAAGGGAAATGAAGCACGCACACGAGTGAACAAAATTGTACATCGTACACGGTGCATACGGTACGTAAAAGCACAACTTGACACTCAAAATTTACAATGAAGATGTTATGAGCTTCAGCAATATCACAAGACACGCACAAAAAAGCTTTTAGAATGATACCGAGATCTTTTCAAATATGTATATAGACTACATTATGGTGCAATGGTGCATAGAAGAAAAAAAACAAGTTAAATCTTACTCACTCACTTTCAATCTACAACTAACACTAAAACATGTATTTCTGAATTTGATATACATGCCGTAAAAGGACTCATCTAGACAAGGAAGAAAACGGTTTGGGTTCAAAGAAAAAAGTTTAACAAAATGGATAATATCAGCACGACACAACAAGAAGAACGAAGGAAATATTATACGAAACAAGAACAAGAAACCAGAAAAAAAGGAAGGAAGGAACAAATTCAAACAAGGTAGGTATACGTATTGATACCTATACATTGTACGTATAGAAGAAACATACTTACAGTTTCAATGTCGTCTTCAAAAACTTCATAAATTTGTCCTGTATCTAGTTTCACTTTGACCTTGCCAGAATCTTCAACTTTCTCCAGTAATCCACTGACAAAGCCATTTTTCGTTACGATCCACACACCTCTACGATGGCTACTATTTTGTCCATCAGACTTTTCGTCTTCCTAAAAAAGCACAAGAAAAAACATCATTTATAAGTAAATTCACCATCATCATAATATTATTTTTATAAGCTTGTCATATTCCTATTGCCATACTCACAAAATACCATCATAAACTCGCATGGATGCATATAATATATTACACATTTTAATTGACGTAGTTTTAGTTCTTTCTTTGCCATTCCTCACAACTAACAAAGTTTACAAACTTAACCCTTGTAGATAACACAAAATTTCTGTCTGCGTAATAATGCATTCACGTGTGTATGCATGAAACTCGATTTCGTATTTAATTTTGTCCTTGCCCTTGCCAGTATACATACGACAATATTCGAAATAATAATGCACAAAGGCCATATATCCGTTACCCACATGCCTCATGACCGCTATCCACAATACTTATACAGTCAACAGTCAACACAAACGCACACATAAGAGAGCAAAGTATAATATATTACAAATAACATTCCATCTCGTCCTCATTTTTTAAAATCTTCAAGAAATGTAAGCATAATACTCTAGCTATCCCTTATTTACCTCTTACCTCTAAAAAATATATAGCCTATACAAGACAAAATGTATGGACGATGTGGCTGACATGAGGATGTGCCTAGATGACAAGTTTTATACTCCATCTAGTCTTTTGAGGAGTCCTGCCTGATACAATCATAAACAAAGAACCATCCTACTCTTTCTGCATACATTATTCCCCTGTGACACAAGTACACGCATACACTCCAAACTCCAAAGTAAACCAAACACGCTATACAGTAAGATTCAAACATTTTGTACATAATTCACAAAGGAATTAATTTTTCAATATAATATATATTTTTAAGAGCTGACACAAAAAATAGCATTCAACATGAAATTAAAGAGCAATAGAGACTCTACAACTTGTGTATGTATGCACAAACTTGACTTTTCAGGAACTTTAAATCGTAAAATATATTCCTGGCTCTTGAGAATGTCAAAAGAAATAATACATATATGAAGGTATGCATAGGGGTGGGCCAAACAAAATTTCTGTTTTAATGGTTGCATTTTCTAAACTGCTCCTTTTCCTTTCTTTATTAAAACTTCAAGTTACTATTTATTATTGTTAAAGCATCTTTAGATTCAAGTATGCTTTTGTTGTCGAAAATCATGATGGAATCATGATGGAGGAGTATATCCATAGTGTAAGTAATATTGAAGATTTTCATAGACAATTTGGTGGACTTGTCAGTACACTTTAGCTTAATTGTAAGAGCAACATTTACAAGCTAAAAAATGTCGAGAAAACGCTTCACATTTAAAAGGTAAAAAACTTTAAAAACAATGTTTTCTTTCTTATTGCCTCTCTTATTATTACTTGTATGTATACCATACACCAAATAAATGGTTAATATCATTAAATAAATGTACGTGGAAAACGTCGACCAACCTATATATGCATATGATAACTATCCGTCTAATCTTCCAAATATCATGCTTTATCAGTCCATTTTATAGATTATAGATGTTCACTTGGAAAATTACCACGTAGCCAAGTATGCACCAAAATATTGTGTGCGCAAAGAAAAAAAGGCAACGAGGACAGAGGCGAGAAGCTCACATACAATTGTAATTTACATTTTCTAAATTAATTTCAAGTCACAGCGCCGCATACTTAATACCTATTTAATATTTAATATCACCAATTCGGTTCAATATGTGCATCTTCTTCCAAACACGATATACAAAATGCACGAGCGAGTCTTCCTAATTGAATAAATAAAATTTCCAAATCATTCCTTACACGAAATTTAAGACATACAACATATTACAGCTATAAACACGAGTCGATTCGAGTCACACATTCACTAAACACTCATCTGACTCCAATTCTGAGGCAGTTGATGCTAAGTTGCTGTTGTTGTCGTCATCATTACGCTAGCCTAACCATCGTTGCTCTTTTTGTAGAGCAACAATTCGTCCATTTCATTTCATACACATAATAATATAGATATTTTGTACTTTTTCTGCAAGTTAACTTCTTTACAGGGCGTGTTCCTCCATTCATAGCAACTCGCATAATTATAATCCCACACGCTGAAAAAAATTATAGTTTCTTTTCTTCAAAGGAATGATGCAAAAATTCAACAACAAACGATGGATAGTTATATACTTGTGCATAGGTAGAAAGAGACAGGGAAGAAAGGGAGATAGATTGTGGATTATAATCATAAAGTGACTTCATGTGTATGTGTAAGCATAAAATTCAGATTTATAAATATATATCTTTTCCAGAACATCCTCATGCAACAACAACAGCAGCAGCAGTAGTGTCGAAAGGGTAACGCATTTTATGTAGGTAATCTGACTACAAATATCATGATCAACTTTTCAAAATCAACCCTATCAATAAATTATCCACTCTCAAGGAGCATAAACGCATAGTATAATATGCGTATATCTATGCACGAGTACATGCTACATACACGTTCAAATTTAATAATAATTAGTATTTATACTAATTATTATTAAATTTGAGAAAAAACTTGCGTCCCTCATACTTTTCACAAGACATAATAGGCATTAGTGCTCTCATGTTTCAAAAACAAAACTTTACACCAACTCATTATGTTCTCACACACACATAATATAAAGACTTTTTATAGCAAATAATTGAATGGCTTTGAATTTTGCATCGATTCTAAGATTTAAGACATTTAAGTTATCCAACTAACTAATTATAAATTGCAAATAATGAGCCCCAAAAATACTACTTATCAGAATAATATAATGTAAAACGATATATTACATAAAAATTTGAGGGTATTCCCGCTGAGAACACCGAATATTTGGCAAGTACACTTTTTGTCAAGTGTTTATGCAAGCGATCATGTGGATTATCCGGGTCGAAAAAGTTGCGAGTGACTCTTTGAATCTTGTGTATTCCATGAGCATGGGAGTCACCTTTGCAGTGGCGATGATGAAAATTTCGATCCTTACTGCAATTGCTCGTCTTTCTCAAACTCGACTCAAATGACATTTTCTCACGGAGACTGTGCCAATATCAAGATATACGATACATCAACGTAGTATATTAATTTTTGTATTTTGACACTTTGGCCTTTTTATCTTCTCCCCTCCTTTCCTTAGTTCCTCTTAGTCTTTCGCTGCTCTTGTTCACAAGAAAATTATCACATTGTTATTATTTCACCACAGACAACTTATTTTGTCAATCATACTACGCACTCCATTGACCCAACTGAATAAAATGAAGATTAGCCACAGAAAGAAATCACTTTTCACTCATGATTTGAACTATCCGCAGCCCATAACCGCACATGTAAACAAAATACTCTTGTCTTGTACACACCAAAGACAAAAGATGATCAAAACTGTTAGAGTAAAGGGGCCATTCGAAATTGCAAAAAATTGTGGACATTATAGCCTAATATTATCCATCAACAAAGTCAAATATAGGACATCGATGTATACTGCACACACACATATACACATGCATTGAAAAAATACCAATAAACACTGCATAAATACACAAAATGTAAAAAATTATGCAATATTTAGCACATTACTGTTGATTGAATTCGTGACTGTGTTATACACAAATATTACGCAGGGAGTTGAAAAATGAGGATACTAAGAGGGCGAAGACGAACAAAAAAAATCACCGGCTTAAGTTTACACACTAAAAAACATGTTTTATTCAATGCCAAACTCTCTATTAACATTATCCTGAGAGGTTACAGTTTATTAGAAACAGAATAAAAGTATCGTATGTATACACCTAATCAACACACACACACACACACAAATATTAGTAGGTAGATTCGAAACCGTATCGCACAACACGATCCATCATTTATTTTTACTACAATATAATAACAATAATAATAATAATCGAGTGTAGCATTACGGTATGATGATAACGATACGATACGACACAACTACGAGAGACGACCAAGTATATTATTACAAGTCGAATTTCAATAGATGACTGATTCTTTCACTTCGATCTCACTTTACCACTACCACTTCTTGGTCTTCTCATTCCTATTCTAGTTCTTTATAATATGACAACCATCAGCCTACAACAAAATGCAAGAGAACGAGAAAAACTGAACTTGAAGAGTTGCCCTTCTGACAAATCAAAAAGTCTCCATCTCTCGCTCCCTTATACTCTCTCGTAGATGAGAGACGAGATGAGAACAACAACAACACGACTCAAGCTCAGGCCTTTAGACTAAACGTGAAGGGAAGTTGAAAGAGAAAAAAGACGATGAGACGATATTATGGCATAGCACGCATAATCTTCCATTCTATCCTTATTTATTCACATATGCATAATACGCATGCATGTATATCAACAATAACAGAACAATGATGATAATGATGAAGAACTCATATTGTTGGTGATGGTGTTGATGTTGATCTCAAAGTACTTTGGCACTCACTGTGTACTAAGTATGTTCTGGCGAGGGAGAGAGAGATAGGAAGGAAGGAAAACATAGTCAATGAGAGAGAAAGAAGGGGTGGAATGAATAAGTAGTAATCGTCGTCATGTGTATGCATAAGTTTGTGTTGCATACTGATGTTTCATGTAACCCTATATCTTCAACTTATCAAGATATTCGTCATAATATAATAAATACATGCAGGTTACATTCATAATGCGATAAAAGAACGGATTAGATTTATAACAATAATAACATATTAAAATGCTCCTCTATTCTCTTGTAATCCTCATGTAAGTCGTAACTTAAAAGATTCTTTCACTCTATAAAATTGTGCTTCGGTTTGCCGTATGCAAGCAACGAGAAATGTGGTGTGTTTGTATTTTTACAACTATAACATGGAATTACTTGGGACCAAAAAGCCATTTCAAGCAAAGATTTCAGGTGTAATGTCCACCTATCTTTACAAGATATTATGAGATAAAGCTTAAAATGTATATAAATCCACACGTTCAACTGGATCCTATATGCTGTAGTTTGTAGTTTGCAAGAAATGTGTTGTTTGTTAAACTACATTCTACATTCAATCAGCAAAGTTCTGTCAAATTTTAAAAAAATCAGAACAAAACTCTAACAATACTCTTTTTCTATCACATGTACACCCATTAAGTGTATTATTTATACAGATCTTTCTTCAACTTTTTAATCACACTATGTTTAAAATTACAATGATCAATGATAATACATAATTATGGATTGTCGTATCCTATAAATTCGTAATTCTTATGGACAAACATAAGAACACGTGTACGTACATGAGGTGTATGCCACAAGTCACAAGCATACAACAGAAGAAAAAAGAGGGTAAAATAGAGAATGGTGGTTACTTATTTACACGAAGTAAGTGCACAGGCACACCCACAACTTGCATAAGGTGAACTGAAAATTAAGTGGCAAGAATTTTACTCTGAAGATGAGACCTGTCCTCTATGTTACTTTTTTCTCTTCCCTCATACACATCATACTTGTACAGATATATGCACACGGAAGAAAAGGATGAATTTTTTCGAATCGAAAACATTAAGAAACGTCCCAAAACTCATTTCAGAAAGTATATAAAATGATGGTGATACTAACCAAACTACTGCTGTTTGCTGTTTTGTTGCTTCTGTATTATTCTCCTACACCTCATACCTAACAACTCTAGAATATACATACTGCTATATGCATGCTGTTGTTGTTGTTGCGAACATCTTGTCTTGACTTTTAAGAGACTGGTTATTCCATTCTATACGTGGTATGACAAAATCACAATTTCAACTCTTCTCAACACAGTTTCAAGTTGAAAAGTTTGTTGCTTTTATCAGGAAAAGACCTCTATCTTCAAACTCAAGTCAATAAATATTGGTACTGTTATGACTTAAAATCAAAAATCAAAGCTTGCGAACTTTATTATGCAAATTGAATTGAATTGTACTTGTTCTTCTTCCCAGCAATTACAATAAACAATGATGTCTCAAGTTAGATTTCCTGACATAAAAGAAAAATAATGCATTGCATTTTTTTTCAAAACATCCTCGCTCACCGTATAAAAATACAGAAATGCATATATTATTATGTAGATACATATAACGACATGAAGTGGGGAAAAGATTTCACATAATTCAAGTACTTGCATGTAAACGAAGTAAAGTTTGATTTGAATGTTGAACAAGGACCAAGAGAGAGAAAATTGTCAATGTTTGAGCACAGAGTGTTCAAATACAGCTTCTGTGTACAGACATGTAAATGTGTGTGTGTTTGGTGTGATCATTGTGTCAACTATGCCTTTTCTTTAAAACATGAAGCATAATACGTGAAAGCACATTATTATTAACTACATATAAACCAGTAGTAACTGTCCAATATGTATATTATACATATATTTAATCATTGCACATCATATACACATTTTCCTTTGCTGTGGGCATTTTACAAGTGTACTAAAGTTTCTCAAATGCGTTCTTCTTTAACATATCAATATTGACATTTAAAAAATATAAGTGGATGTGCAGGTAGAAGGTGTTATTTTTACCTGTAGAGATATACAAAAATAGATATGTGCGTATGAGTACATAATGTGGCTATAGCATAGAATTTGTAAGGGATAAAATTATGTTACTTCTTATTCGGAAGCATGTACATAATGATACAATACGTGGTAGACTGTATAGAAAGACGATGCTTACTTAATGGTACATTCTCAGTTATTTTTTCAACTAGGAAAAACATCACGTATTACATAACAACTGCTTCTCATATTAAGTTTTTTTCCAATACAAACTACATATCAAAAATACGTGTATCATCATTATTTCATCGTTCCTATTCAAGTCTCGTTGAATGTATCAAAAATCGAAAAGAAAAAGGGACGGCTAATAGTAAGGCACATATTCAGAAAAAAAAAGTTTTTTGAACGACGAGTACATTGTTATGAAGTATCATCGGTGAAAAATCCATTACGGTAGAGAGATAAAAGAGGGAGGGAGAACGTCTACAAGGCACAAGGTGTACTACTAACTTGACTGCATGGAAGATGAGAACATGGAACCGTTGTAGGAAAAATGGAATACGTTTATACAGAGTTAATATTCACCAGCCAACACATGCTTTCGCTTTAATAGTTAATATGTGTATATTCCATTTCATTCATTGCACTACACACTACACTAATAAAAGTAAAAACAGCGTTCCTCATACAAATGTCCTTTTAAAACAGCATGGACATAGTTACACACTCCATGTGACTTTATAATCCATTCTACATATATAATACATGTGAGTATGCATGTGTAACTCGCATCAGAACAATGCAAGCTCTGTTATAAGTATTGAGTTTTAAGAAAATCATTTGCATCGGAGAATCATTTGCTTCAGCGTGATACCACGTTAGCTTTTTTTCATGACGAGAGGATAGAAGATGTTCAACGTTCAGTGTATGCAGTTGCCTATACATCGCTGACAACTCTACGTAGAATACTATTTTAAATAAGTAGGAAATGGTTAAGAACATCCAAAGATATGCATCTATTCTGTGGACATCTCGTGTGGATGTCGTCTTCCTTATTTCTCATTGAATATTATAAATCTATTACAATCTTTATTAAAAGGCCTTTCTAATCATGTCCTTCATTTGCAATATTTTACGATGCGTTTAAGGGAAAACTAAAAAAATATTGAATTTTAATCGTTAAAACGGAGGGATAAATTTGCAACTTGCAGTAGTTTAACTGCAAAGAATTGTCTCGTGTTTTTCCCATCAATGTAACCCTTGTCTTACCGTTTACTTTGATAATGCATAGCCAATTAATTACTTAGCTACATGCCTCTGTTTAAAAAGTCACATTTTCATCTCGTGTTCGTCTTAATAAGACATTTAAAATTCCTACAAATCAAGCATTCAACAATGTTATGTACATTCATAGACAAAAACCAAAGCAGAAACCATAACAAAGTCTAGGAGTTAAATTGTCACAGGTGTAAAGTGTTGTAGACACTATGCATATGTATATTCTTAGCGCAAACAAACGTCGATCCCCATTTCAGTCAATCTATTTTATATGCTATATTCTGAACTGATAGTGTATGTTTTACTATTGTTATGACCCTCCGAGCAAGTTTACGTAATACTTTACAAGTAATGAAATAAAAGCGAGAGAGAGATTTATTACCTTTTGATATCCAATCCTTTCAACGTTTTCAATGTACAAAGGGGAAGTGAGCACCTGAAAAGAAAAGGAACAAGAACACTGCTGATAAAAAATGAACGATCAAGATCCAATTGTTGGTATTTCGTAGTGTTGGTACGCACACAATCTAATAATATGTATTATGTATAAATAAAAAGCTCCCAAGAATCTATAATACATTGTACATCATATATCATTCCATCTTCAATCTGCACTATCATCAAATTATTTACCTCACCACATATACATGACACGTTTGTTATAAATGTCCGTTGGTAAAAAAGTACAAACAAGTCACCTCATTTGCAATTCATTCATTCACTCATTCATTACCGTTTCAGTACTATTTCACCAACTAATTTTCACAGAATTATTCACCAATTAACAGTCACGCGTCATACATATGAAATTATGTTCTAGGCTTAAGGAATACTCTTCTCGTGTACATGAAGGGTTATCTATGTATGTTCATAATGGCAATAATAAATACGATTTCGCTTGGTTTGCAACAGTTAAAGAAGATTGCCTTTTGTTAAAATTCATTAGAGTTCTATTCATATATGCTTTGGAGAAACCCCTTGCAAACATTTACTGTCTACCGTCTGTAAGATATTAAAAAAACAAATGCGTGTATTGTACATATACGTCGATGCTACTGCATTATGCAAGTCAAGATAATATGACAGTCAAATGCATGGCAGGATATTATGCATTTTACAATGAATCATATTTACACGTTTTCATTCATTCATAACAGTCAACTGTCAACTGTCACGATATGTACACGATGCAATTATACATTCAATACGTTCAATGTCTCTCGAAAAATTGAAATCAATCAGAATATGAACTACGACACAACGTTTGTTTTACATATAAGCATAAAATAATAGATACATTGTGTAGCATGAACGAGAAGAACATCTAGAACATTGATATACAGCTTCCAGTGCTGTTTTTGTTTGGAAAATGATTGAAAATAAGTATAAAAAAGGATAAAATGATGTTAGAAATAAAAATAACGTAAGATTTTGCAATTTCTACCGCATCAATAGTTAACCTACAACATAAAATAATATATGTATGTACTATATAAATGTGCGTACTAAATGAACCCATCTTTTCTATCAAACGAAATTGCTTTGATTGCTTGCATTGACAAATGATGACGTCTTAATACAATTCATAAAAGTATGTCATTTAACTCGATAAGAGAAAATCTTATATTGTATTGACGTACATACTGTACAGTCAAGTTTATGAGTCATTGACAGTTATAACAATGATTTTTTTCAAAGTATCAACAGTAAACAATTTCTTTTCATTTCAAATAAATAAACAACGAGTATTCGTTGTGTTTTGTACTTATAACTCAAACTCACTTGCAAAGTTAGAAATTAGCAACAAGGTTCTAATAAGTAAACGTTTAAAAATATACATACCTGAAGTGCAACGGAATATTGCGACGAGCGTATTAAATTTATTACTTCGTCTCTACCTTTGGCTTCCTGGAAGACAAAAAAAATCCAAAATGAATATAGCATACATGAATAGAACAATGACGCAAAGTCAAGAAGAAGAAGTTCTATCTTTAAAAGAGTTGTTGCTTCATTTATTCAAGTACATATTATAATAATATACATGCAAAGTAAATGGATTAAAAAAAGCTTACAATTTTAATATTGTTAACACCAATAAGCCTGTCGCCTGGTAATAGAAAAACATCCGACGCATCTTTGCTTTTCGATTGAGATGGTTCTGCGAATAAAATAGTTTCTTGAACGCCATCCTAAAAAGGAAAATTCATTCAATAAAATACAAAGTCAATATTCATTTTAAAGGAAGCCTTTTTATTGCAATTCTTTTATTAAGAATATACACACGCATTCATTTATCATTAAATAACTAGCAGTTATTTTTTACTTTTGATGTTAAGGAAGCCCTCCTCAAAGAAAATCCAAAATCTCCGGATGGTGCACGTTCAACAACAAGAGTACGTAAAAAACCACGTTTTGGAGGTATGTTTGGTAAATGTTTTTCACTTATGTCCAGTTCAGCAACGGGATAAAATTTGGAAAGTTGTAAAGTTTTATGAGAGGGAGTTTCCGGAGGCGAATGGTAATCAGGAGTGAAGCTAGAGCTACTTTGTGAAGTTGGAGGCCTTGACAAACCACCGACTCCCAAACTATAATCAGATATACTCATGTCTGACGAAAATTTTGTTGATGGTGGTTTTCTACTTGGAATGGGCGGTGGGGTTCGACGTACTGTTGTTGTTGGTTGACCCATAGGTGCAGGTACTCTAGGTGGTTTTACTGTAAATAAAATATCATAAATACAAATGATGATTAAAAATCAATATTGTTTTGGTAGCATAATATATATCTCCTGAAACAACTGGATATTATTATAATAGTAATTGAAAGGTAATTATTTTGATAAAATAGTAAGAAGTATTAAAGCTTAATTTTAACGTACTAGCAACAGCGTAGTCTTTTTTTGGTTCATATAATCGAAGCATTACAGATGACATTCATAGGCGAGGAAAAGTGAAATTGTTCATAATTTTAAAAGGAAAAATTGCAACAAACACAAAACAAAAAAAAATATTATAAGCATCATTATTAAAATACATCATACTTACTCAAAAATGAAATACTTTTTTCACCAAATATTGAAGCCCAACAAAGCTACATACATACATAATGTATAATATTTTGAGCTGCATACAAAAAATAATAAGGATGGCCATATACACAGTTTTTAAAAGTTGCGTAATATTAAAGTAACAAAGAAGAAGAAGAAGAAGAAGGGATTTTTACCGGGTCCGGATGCAGATTCTTTTAAAGAGACCGATGCTGAAGAAATTGAAGATTCACTACTATCAGAGTGTGAAATCGTTGCGGTAAATCCTTCTCCATCTCCTCCACTGTCGG
>JAQIVE010004621.1:0-14252 GCA_034698285.1 Sminthurinus bimaculatus | reverse complement strand
TGCATGATTTTCTTTATCACTATTAATATAGTGTACTTTATGAAAAAAATTATTATTTTTACCTTTTTGACTAAGTTAGCATATTAAAAAAGTTTTTATATATCTATTAACCTGTTGTATAGTTATTAATCTAATAAATTGGCTATAGAATATATCTAGTTAAAGGTAAGGCAGATGATATGTAATAGAGATAATGCTAATTCTCTTACCAAAATAGAACACATATTTAATAATGCATTTGCTTCAGTTATAAATCTTCTTTCAAAATCTTTTAAAGTTTTATTTCTTTAAATAAAAATGTTAAAGAAGTTTATTTTGTTATCTTTAATGTGTTCTGGGGACTTATAATTTTCAGTAAGTACTTTAAAAATTTAAGGGTGAGTTTATTTCTAACCTTTGAAAACAAAAATAATAGTTGTTAATGTTACAAGGATAAGGATGTAGGAAAATAGTTTACTGTGCCCCAATCCAATCCATCTACACAAGTCCAAGAGTGAATCGTAATAGCGAGAACAGAAAACTACTAGGACTACTTTTTATTCTAACACTTCTTTTTCTTTTTCATATTTATACACCTAATCAACATTGCATATACAATTAGTTGCAATGCTCTTTGTGTGTAGGTGACTTTATACTTACTATTATACCTTACTATTTCCTAAAAAACCACGTGTTTTCAATACCACGATGTAATTCTCTCGAAAATTGGCGAATTTAGTCTGCTAATAAGCATATTGTGACAGCAAACAGGCAAAGCTTTAACAAGTGCATGTCCCCCACGAAAAACCGCGCTACTCGGAAAATTGCTTTTTTGCTTAGTATTGGACAAAATCCTAGTTGGTGGGTAAGTTTTTGTCCTATAATAAGCAAAAGCGCTATTTTTCGAGTTACGCGGTTTTTCGTGGGGGACATACACGTATTAGAAACGTAAAGTAAGTAACGAAAACTGATTAGGTGTTCAGCCGGTAAAAAGACGAAGTTTGATTTGATTCTTAAACCGAAGCACAAATTGCAATAAATACTGCACAAACACAAAGTATGTCTAGTTCCAGTCCAATTTTCATCTGACAAATTTCTTGTCATGTAGCAAAATAAACTATCCTTAATCGCCATCCTATTATCCTATTATAGAAGTTGATGTAATCGTGACTATTTGACACTGCAGCTTAGATATTATATCAACGCTGTGAATCCACAACATCCACTACAATGAAGTATGAAATATTAAACCGTTATGATATTGATTAGAACATTCAGTTAACAGGGATACAATATCATGAATATCAAGGGAATCTGAATGTAGAAAACGAAAAAGAAAAAAACGAGACAAAATAAAATACATGACAGATAAATCCCAACTACAAAATTTTTAAAGTTGTTTCAACTCCGTAGTCAGGTAAATTGTCCATGGAAGCCATTCCCATGTCAAATTTTACATGTACATATGGAAAGCATTTTAGAAAAACGCTTTCCATATACTTCTTTTTCATTGAGAAGCGTGAGTATCTGATAGTTGATATTCCCAATTTTAATAATAAGAAGAAGAATATGAGTCGATGGTCTTGTTCGTCTTCTCCTGTTGGTCGAATGGGCTGTAGTTAAATAACAACCATGATCATACTATATACTTCATGCGTGTATACTTGTTTACGTGTTTATATGCATACAAGCCGTGATATTAGCAGAAAAACGTTTTTCCTGCAACGCAGTTATTCCTATTCCGCGTTTGCAAAGATTCAAATGTAAATAAGCATGTATACACAATACATAGTGCTGGATTATTAAAATCTTTCGCGGAAGATGATGCGAAAAAGGTGGCTCGCATTCTCATTTCATTTTCGTTTTCACCTGTATGTGATAAGTATGCATACATAAGCTGGTCGTTATGATGATTATAATTATGAGGGCAAGTTTAAAGTTATTGGAGTAATCTCCGCCCCTTAGAGCGATGATTTTTTAAAAATATTCGCATGTTTTTTGTTACATATTCTCTTTGACGAGTCAAAGCTAAAGGCTAAATGTCTAAACTCCATTTAGTGATTAAGTTGTAGTATGAAAATGTGCAGAATATATACGAGAATACGGCGTGGAAAAGTATGATGGTATGGTATGAGTTAAATAGGAATGGGAGAGATTTTTCTCTCTCGCTCTCAGAGAACCTTGTCCTTCCTCTGTATTTTTTGTATATGTGTTCTGTATAAATGTAGAGCGTATACAAATGTGGATGTATAGTTATGAAGTATTTAACATATTATATTGCTGTATACAGTATCATAATATTATATTGTATGCTGCTTATTGGCTCCGACTCGCTATACAACACACTATACCTAGTTTGTGTGTTGAGCGAAAGAAGAGAGGAGAAAAAAGGACGTGTTGTACTCTGTAGTAAGTTGAATTGTGACGTGTGTGACCTCATTGAGTGAATATATGGTGTATTATATATTATATATGTATGTATATTTGTATTATATACAGTTGGAGTTGGATGGTGGAAGTTGGAACCACATTTACTTAACCCATCTACTCTATGCAATGTATTTGATATTTATGCATGTATATATATATATGATTGTATTATAGGGCACATGTTGCTGTTGCTCTGTGTGCCGTAGAACTTGGGAACAGATATCAACTCTCTACCGTCCTCGTCTTCATAATATTGCAGAATAGAATATGTATGTGGATATATACATGGATGTATATGGTCTATGTTTGTATTGGCATATATGTGTCGAATATAGAATAAAACGCTGTAGCGAACCACTGTAGCAACCTACCGAAGACGTTTTGCGAATCGCGAATAGTTTCACACTACAACTTTTATATGGGTGCAATATCTATGTTGAAAGATACAAGGTTCCATGTGGCTATAGAACAGAGTAGATCGAGAGAGAGAGAGAGAGAGAGAGAGAGAGAGATGGAAGCAAAGGACAGAAAGTGTTTCAGCTTCCAACTCTTTTTCTCCGTCTTCTCCTTTATCGCCTTCCAAGCTAGCTTCCAACGTGCACTTGCATGAACATCAAAATGGAATGGAGAAATATGAAGCCTGCCTAGTTGCTTACTTGCCTACGCCGGGATTTCTCAATACAGATATAACAACGCAATTCGCAATTCAAATGACTGTATAATACATAGCAATCTATCTATATAAGATACAATAATAATAAACATCAACTACTATAATGCGAATTTTTTATCTTGTGAGTGAATTCGCAGAATGTGTAGCAGACATACTATATTTTATACTTTATTATTAGTTTTTTTGCACTCTAGGACGCTCTTATTATCGGGCTGTTGGTAGTTCTCAAAGTCGAAATCTATGAAAAAAGGACGATTTTTTATTTTAACTTGCCGATTAAATTCTGTATCTTCTCCTTGTTCTTTGTGCTCATGTCCGGCGTTGATTTTATTTGATGAATACTTGCACATAGTTCATTGAAATGAACTCAGGAGGTTGGGAGACGACTCGATTTCATCTTTCAACATTAGAGTTTGAAATTAATATTTTTTGTTGCTAGTTTTGCAAAATATGAGGACGAAAGACGCCAATGTTGCAGATTTACAAAAAAAGTCCATCCGACTAATAATTTTTGTTCGTTGTATACATAATATTGATATTATCATGAACAAGTGAGAGAAATAAATCTGTAAGCCAGTGGCTGTGTTAGCCAAGCCTTTACCTCATTCTCTTTCCCTTTTCCCCATGACTCGGACTCTTTTCAATGTTGAACAGTGACATTCGATTGAGGACTAGGAAGAAATAACATGCTAAATCATAGTCAACTATGTTCCAACTTATTGAAACTTTGTATAAATACATATGCGTTGCATATACTCAAAGACATAAAAACAGACGAGATATCAATTTTTATCAATATTATATGACGAAAAGATTACGTTTACAAATACGTGATATGATTGATATGGATGGCACAGATATTATCATGTATGTGGACATGTTTCATGTCACAGGGCACACAAGTATAGTATTCATATTTGAACTGAGAATTTTTGCCAACTTGCCGAATGGTCGGTTGTGTTGAGGACGAGCATTGTTATTTTTAAGAAATATTACAGCGCTAGGCTAACCGCACCAGTTCCCGTTGCAGTCACTCTTTTTTATCATTTACATCGTCTAAGATTAGCTGCTTCTCTATTGTAATATTCCTACACATCAGCGACAAAAGTTACGAGGACAGTTTTCTCGAAAAAATGCGATTCTGTTGCTTATAGGCTGTGGATTTGCGTAAACTTGAATGAAAACGAATGTTCTTGATTTTATGAAAAATAAATTTGCTTCCATTTTTTACTAAATTATTTAACTCGAGTTGACACATTTAAATATTTATACATGCATGAGTGTAATTCATAGGAATTAAAAGGTCAAATATATCATAAGATTTAGGTGCATCCCTGGTTGCAAATCGCGCTAAAGTTCATCAGATTTCTATATCTGTCGATGAGAAAACACCGAAGACTCATTGTACTTGGGTGATATAATATGTAAACGAGTTGATATTTTAAAGGCGATATTTCAGTGTTTTAGGCGCATCTTGTTGATGTTAGTCCAGTTAAATCAACCACACCAAAATAACATGAACTTCTCATATTATGTGTTGAATTTTGTTAAGATTTGACTGACATACCAAAGCCATGACAATCTCATGCAATTTCATCAGGTTTTCTATGTGAATCGTTTAGATTCAGAAGCTTGTATGCGGATTGGATTAGAGTTGATTTAGTTTTTTTACACAGTTGTCCGTTTTTGAAATTTGAAATACTGGTGTAAAGACAAAATCTCGGGAAACCCTCGCGGGAACCTCAGTGGTGGTCTTTACTTAAGAGATTCGAGGAATAAAAACTTCAGTAGCTCTTATAGGTTCGTGGCAAAAAAGCCGGGAACATGTTTTGACGATCTCGATTTGAAAAAGTCGCCCCTTCCCCCCTTTGTGGGGAGTGATGTTTTTTGTTCGTTGTTTCTATGAACCCACCCACTAATGAATCCTCCTATGCCATTGACAACGTCCAGAAAAAATATCATGACGAACACTGTCGGTAACTCGTACCTTAGCCCTTACATATTTTGTCGTGATTGGTAGAAGTTACTTTTGGGAATGGCATATTCTATTTTGATAATAATAGTAGCAATAATTTCTTCTAAAAATGATAATTCTGTATTGTGTATGATCAACGAATATTATTATAATTGTATGAATGAGTGAGCAGATATTTGTGTCACTGTAAGTATTTGTTTGACCTTTGATTTGTAATATTTTTTGTGATTCTGGAGAGGGTTACCATTAAATACTATACGACATTTAACGACCCATGTAAAATGAAGTACCTTGTGTTTGAACTTTGAACATAAAGCTAGTTGGATAAAAAATGATCAATTATGATTTAACCTTCTTACGTTCTCCTTTAACTCGACTTCTTGAGTCTCTTCATAAAAATTCTAGTGAGTGCACACACGGAGAGCAAGAAATAGAAAAAAAGAGAGAGAGAAAGAGAAAAAATCAAGTTGATTACACACCTGTAGAACGTAAAGTTGAATTGAGTACCATGTATTATGAGATACAGTATGAGATATAGCTCCAAAAGAGAAGACGGGGGATATTTTCCAATTCTCTCTCTCTCTCTCTCTCTCTCTCTCTCTCGCACTAACTCCGTGTCTCATTCTCGTGATATGACATGATATAATGTGATATGCGATGTGATGTACAGAGTCAAGAATTCACACAGTTTTTGCATTGCAAAACTCTCAAAAGGTTCATTAGTAACGTAATATCTTATTGTTTGAATGAGGTTTAAGAAGAGCTCGGCCTTCTTAAGCTTACTCTGCTCTAAGCTGCAACTAACTACTTTATAGGGAAAAAATAATAGTGGGTACATGTTGTACATTATACTGAGTATTTGTAATGCGCACAGATCGTGTGTGCGAGAGCAAAATGGCAGGTAAGGCTATATTTTAAATATACTAGTATTTCTTAGGAATTATGAGAAAGAAAGACTCTTTTACTACTGCCTATTTAAGATATCACACATATTAATAACATTATAATAATAATGACAATAATTGCAATAATAATGGTGACTATAATATTATACGAGAGTTACAGCCAGAGCTAGTAACAGAGAGTGGTCATTAGTTATGTACATGCGCTTCGCACATGATATTATTATTAATATTAGTATTATTATAAGTAATATATAGCACAAATCGTCAATAATGACTTCATAGCTTTAAACTCCATGATTACAGAGCTAAAAACTAAAAACTGAACTGAAAAGAATATACAAGTCGAAAAATGTTAAAATTTTAAATGTTTTTATGCTGGTGGGACTGTATCTACATGTACCTATAGTGCATAATAACAGGGAAGAACTAGGAAAAATTTGTACATGATTTGCTCATTTTGCCTCTCATCTCTTATGGGACTATAGTGCAATGGAATATTTTTGAAAAATCCTGATAATGTCCAACATTTTACTTCAAAAAATGAATATTTACGTGTTGTCACCGTTATTTTGTCTAGACCATTGAATTCAGTAGATTTGAGTAGATTTGAAGACTTTTTTTGGACTATTTTCCTTTTTTTCAACTTCTTTTACCCATACTTTGCAGAACTATGTTCCTTCTCTTGTTCCTGAGTTCTTGTTGGGTTTTTATCACTTTTTGGGGTTCATACACACATCCACATCGTACCTCACTGTGTGGATGTACATTATCCACTTATGTATAATATAGGATAAAATAATATATGAGTAATTTGAATGATGGACATATGTGTGAGGTGTAATTGTAAGTAGCAGTGTTAGGTATAGGAATTAGGTAGGAATGGGAAGTATAACGCAGAAGCTTTCAGTTACTTCTGCTCGCGAACCAAAAGCCCTTTGCTGCGTGCATTTTGGCTGTGGCACTTGCTCTACAACTATTCACATTTTCATCATATTACATCGCTTTGTGCATGAAGTAGATTTAAATTCCAACTCAAATTTTAGTGTATTATACAGGCTTTCTAATTCCGAAATTAGCAAGAACTTACTTAACCCGTAAAGGGACACCTATGGGTCAATAGCTTCAAAATGGAGTTATTTCAAATATTGAAAAAATTCATGCATACTAAATGGCTCATTGCAATATTGTGTACAGTTCTATTTCAATTATTTTGGCCGCGAATTTTTTTTAATGACCATTGGGAATAATTAAAAAACAAATGGTGTCCTTTTACGGGTTAATTTTTTATCACTAAAAGCATCCGATTTTTATGCATCCTATTTCTCATATTTTATAAGAGTATGCCCTTGTTTATTGTTGTCCGATTTCTGCTAGTATTTTTCAGTTTTTTAGAGGTTAATTCTTCAAAAATAGCAAAAGTTTTGGTTGTCCAGTTGTGAAAATCGAAGTGGGTCTTTAAACAAACAAGTAACAAAGTAAGAGCAGGGCAAACAAAACAAGGTAATTCTGAGTTCATATTTTCGAAGACAAAATATTATAATATTATTTCATAAAATGCCAATGAAATTTACGTATTGTAGTACGGATAGTAGTACGGACTTCTTAGTTACCAGTTTTGAAATCAGGAAATCTGTAATGATCAGCCTAAAAGCAATAACAATGCTAAAAAATATGACGAGCGCAACGCATAACAAAATGCATTGGAAAATTTTAAAGACGAAAGCTGCCCTCGAGCAAAAACGTGGATAGGATAAATGCAAAGGGTAGGGTAGTGCAAAAAGTCCTATGCCATAGTATGCATACACATTACACACGCATAGGACTTGGACATGAACAATGAGGCAGAGTACGTAGACAGGGAAGTGAAAAAGAAAAAAGCGACAGAGACAGATGACTAGGTTATCTCCTAGGAGATATCAGACAGAGAATTGATGGAAGCAAGATTCATGCTCTAAACCTGAAATGTTCCGTATATGCTTGAATCAGGCTCCTGCAGCACAATTCAAGTTAAAGCCAAAGCAAGTAAAACATACAAACTGGAAAATCTATGAAATTCATTTTTGCCTGAAGAAGGACACCGTGGTGTCAGAAAGCTTGCAAATTTGTGAATAAATATTTTTATTTCATTGTTAACCACGTAGAGCCAAAAAAGTATGTCTTTGTAAATGTTAAAAATGTTTGTGTCTTTGAATTTACAGAAGGGATTCCTTCGGATCAGCAGCGACTTATTTTTGATGGGAAACAACTGGAAGATGGTCGAACATTAGAGTACTACGATATCCTTGAAGGCTCAGAACTGCACCTAGTTTTAAGATTAAGGGCAGGAGGGTGTGGGCGTTGCGGCAAGGAGGATTGTCCCTGCTGTCAGAAATTTAGGCTAACTGTTGGTGATGGTGAGCGTGGAGCAATTACTTTTGGCGAGAAATCCAGTCAAACTTTCTCTACAGTTAAATTCAAGGAAGACGAGCTCATCAAGATCAAGCCGTTCACGGTGGAGCTACGATTGGCCGCTGTTCCTCTTTTGGATTAGTTTCAGTATAATTACATATTATTATCTCATGCCAATTATTACTTTTGACGAATGAAATTGATATGCATGCTCGGCAAGATTTTAGATGCAAGTACAAAAGTTTATTATTTTGTACTTTTGAACTTTTTTTCTGTACTCTACTACTTTAATTTCTCAATCTTTATTATTGTTACCATACTAAAATTATTATTACTTAAATTGAATTGACAAGACGATTAACCACGTAACTCGTATATAAGTTATATAGGAGTTACGTGGTTATTCGTCCTGGCAATTCAATTATAGTACTTACTACCCTTTAAACATTACCTTTGCAAGTAATTTCGAGAGATTTTGAGACCATTTTGGTCAAAAATCTTGCTGGTAAGTTTGTGATGAATTGCCATGGGGATCTCATCAACTTCAAACAGTCTTATCCAATATCATCAAATTTATATGAGATCTGACTATATTTTGTTTAATAGGCGATTATTAATTACTAACGACAACTATTATTATGATCGACTATAAAAAATGCTTTTTTTCAACCTTAACCTCTTCCGGACGGTACCACGTTTTTGATATGGCATTTAACATATGTTGTCATGACAACCGTCCGCATGAGGTTAAGCAACTTTTATAAAATCCTTCCTAAATAATTTTGATGTAATTTAGGCATTTTGATGTTTTGATAAGCATAATTTATTTAGCATTTATATTTACATTTTTTGATTATGCAACTTAACTAAATGTTCATCTTATCCTTTTTCCGAATAAAAAATATTATAGCAGATCAAAAACGAAAACGGCAGTTAATTAGCCTGAAGGTCTTATAAGAGTAGCATTTTAATTTTTTCACTGTTTATACACCAATAAATGATAAATAATATCACTGCATAATGTTCTTTTAATCCGTTAAAATGAGGAAAATACTCCCAAAATTTAGGAAAAGTTACAACTTCGGTTTGCAAATTTTCAGAATTTAAATCTTGTAATAAATGATAATTTATTTAACAGGCTCTTTGATCTATTTGACGAAGCTGCTTTTGACATTTTTTCAATAGCTGCACAAACTTTAACATTATAAAAAAATCTTTGCACGATCATTTAAACAATCAATTAGCGGTGTTTTGCAAGAGCAACTTTTAAACTCGGATCCGGGCGATATTGCCCTGGTAAGATCGTCGTTTTCAAAGGAATGATTGTTTCTGGACAAGTCCGAATTTCAAAGTTCTGGACAAGATGGGCCACTGCCGCTTTGACCTCGGTGAGAACAAAGCGCATGGCAATGCAGGAGCGGGGCCCAAGGCCAAAGGGCATATACACGTAGGGATGTCTTGCTGCTTTGTTCTCCTTGCTAAAGCGCTCGGGGTCAAACTTTTCAGGATCAGGGTAATATTTTGGGTCTCGGTGGAAGGCCAAAACCGGAAAGATGCAGAGGGTGCCAACTGGAATGGTCACTGCGGGAGTGGATTCAGTGGCGGGAATTGTATAGGCTTTGGTTGTCATCCTTTCAAACCTCGTTGCTGAGGGGTACTTGCGAAAGCATTCCGAGAGAAACATGTCCAAATAGTGCATTTTGGCCACGCTGTCGTAGGTGATTTGACCCTTGAACTCCCTCGTGACCTCGTCAATCTCCGCCCTCAGTTTTGCCTGTATCTCCGGGTAGACGGCGAGGTGGTAGGTTGCCACGGAAAGAATCGCTTCCTGTATTTATAAAAAAAAGTTTTTTCAAAATTCGCTGTTTAAAAAAAATGATTTTTGAAAGAATTTTAAAAATATGTTATTTACCGTTCCATCAAGGCCGCCAATGAAAAACGTTAGCGCGTTGGCAACAACGAACCGATCGGTGATCTGAACGTCTTTACTACTGCTCGTGACCTTGGCATCCCGCTCAAACTCGGTGAGGTCATCGGCCTGTTCGTTTTCATCGTTGTCCTTCAACTTGGCATTTTGAGTCTCGACCATGAGTTGAACAAAGTCTGAAGGCTGACCTTGACCTTTACCTTTGTCCTTGTTTTGACTGTAGTTTTCGCGGCGCGTGGCGAGAGCGCGGGTTATAATTCCGGTGAGAACATTTGTTGCCTTGGTTGGAAGAGCGGAGATATTTAATAAAACGGCCAATTTGGGGATCATGAAGACAAGGAGCATTCTGATGCCTCGGAAAAAATCGATTGTTTGGAATTGGCTCCCCATTTGGTAAAAATGGGACTGGTCGTCTTTCAGACATTGTCCGTCCACCCCAAAAGCGACTGACCCAATCACGTCCATTGCAAAACGGCTGTACAGTTCCTTCGTCCCGATGACCACTTGGTCGGCACCTTGATTTGTACTCTTCCTTGAGACAAAGTCCGCGAGGTCCTTGGATGACTTTTCAAAGAGGTCAAACATCCGGCGCATTTTGCCACTGGTAAATGTCGGGCCCATTTTGGCTCTCATGTCCTGCAAGATAAATGAAAAGCAGAGTCAATTTTGTTAAATAATTAGATTGACCATGTCGCGCAAAAAGTTCTGTTGAATGGTGCCGAGTTTTAGAAAAGGTTTTGCATCAAAATTCGCCAAAATTAATCATTTTTTTATTGATTCAAAATCAAAGTGGAAAAATCACCGTAAAAATTTAAGACGTATTTTTAAATCGAATTCTTAAAGTTTTTCAGTTCACAAAATTAGTCGGATTTTTCCGGTGAAATTTTGACCTCAAAAGTTGCCGAAAACTGGCTCTGGGTCGGAAAAACCCCGAAAATGTCGTTTTTCATGTATTTTTTGTGCTGTAGGGAATTTTTTTGTCTGACATTTTGTAAAAAATGTAAAATTTTATAAAATGTAGGAAAACGTACCTTCCAGTGACTTCCATGCATATTAAACAAGATCGAGTCGCTAAGTTCCCCGCCAAAATTAAATGGTCGTCGATTCACAAAGTGGTCAAAGTCCTTCACCGTGATTTTCTGCCAAAAATCACAAACATAAAGTTTTCAACACTTTGTAAAATTTCGAAAAAATTCTATGGTATTGTCCCGGTAAAATTTTGAGAAAAAAACAATAAAATGCGTAAACGAGCTCGTGTTTTTTAATTCTCTACTTTTTTCCACATGAAACTAATACACAGATACCTTGACCAGCTCCGGGTCTCTGATGTACAAAATCGGCGTCCTAAACTCCATCCCCCCAACAAACGGGACATCGGGAAATCGATTGTACACAAAGTTGTCCAAGTCTGGATGCATGGGCGTAATTTTCTTAAATAAAGTTCCAAGTCCGCCTTTCATTTCCGATTTAAAAACCGTCGCAACTCCGCGACTGGGCCAAAAGCCGTCGTTTCCATTGAGGTAAAAGCCCACAATTTTCCAAAGGATATAAATTAATGCCGGAGTCCCGACCAAAATATAAAGCCACATTATTTCCCCTGCTTTAATTGGTTATCATGTAGGTAAAAAAATGTCACAGAGAACAGCACTTGTTAAACTTCTATGACACTAAATATTTGTTTACACTTTCGGTTTCTGCTTATAGACAAAATGAAATTTTCCATTTTATCCACACAGCTTTTGAACCAAAAGTCAAAAGTAAAATAGTGGATGAGTGAAGAGAGGCACAAAATTCGGGAGTGGATTCGATATGATGTAGTTTTGTGTGTGTGAACAAATTTTATCTTCTGATGTACTTACGATGCAAAAAGTCTGTACAGTATCATCTGTACCTGAAGTCAAGGCCATGGTGCATAAAGATTCTTACATGCATATATTTATTATGCATTACATGAGTAATGAGCTATGCTAAAGAACGAAGGCTATTTTTCCATTCCCTCACTCTCGCACTCACTTGAAAAATATTTTTTTTGTGTTCAACTCACTCACAGAGTCCAGCTCAAGTGGATGAATTAAATAATAAATAAATGAGAGCATTCTTCATAACAACACTTAAGACCGTTCAGCGAATGTCAACGGCCAACGGCCAGCAACTCTCAAAATCTTATCGATGCATCAATTTAATTCTTTTACTAGTCAACAACTTTATAAAGAAACCAAAATGGCGAGGAAGATCCATTGGACGGGTGGGTCGGGTCATCACAATGACCCGCGTGAAGAACATGGCAATTAGAATCATTTAAAGCCTGTTTTTGCAGGAGCTGGACATGTATCCAGTGGAGATTCTAAAGTGGTCCTTAAACCCGCTGTTCTCCAGGTGCTCCATGATGATGTGTCGAGTAAAGGCGGAGAGTCCCGGCCTATTCGACAAAACCATAAATCCCAGAGATCCATCCGACATGCAACCGATAAAGGTTACGAAGCTCTTGTGATCCGTCAAGGTTGGCACAATAGTGACCGTCAAAGCTGAGGGAAAAAATACAAAATATTGTACAACAAAATTAATGGCAATTTGCGCCCTAGGCTTTGGCTCATGGTCAAATCTAGTTCAAGTTTCCTTACAGTCTGTGCCGTTTCCGGTTCCGCCACGAACGACTCCTCTGAAAAATTTCAGAATAGTCAAATCCACTATATGCTTATCAGTTCCTCTTCGTGTATTGTGTATTGAGTCAAACACGCGTTATGATTTAAGATTTAAGGTTTATTAAAGTTGCTACACTTGTTCCTTCCCTTGGAAAAAAATCCTGCCAACGAATCTTATGAAATTTGCACACGATTTTGGTCAAAAACCCTTTCATTTTTGATCAACTTTTAATGAGATTTTGATAAAATATCATAAAAATCTCACCAAAAATTGCTAATCTGTCAAAATTTCAGCAAATTTTCCTGAGATTTGACAAGATTTTTTTCAAAGGGGTAGCTCAAGTTTAGTAACTTTTGTTTTTGGGAAAATGTTGATACCCTCAAGGGAACCAGTGCAGTGGGAAGGGCTTAAAGAATCTACATGCCTCACACCCACATTTTTCAACTTTTTTGAGTTTTGTCAACGGATTATCAAATTTGGTCCGTTTTTGGGCACCAGATTTTCAATAATTTGCTACAAGTCCAATAATGTGCATAGCAATTTGAGCGGGTTTTTATATTTCTAAGAAACCTTAGAAAACAGAAAACCCCCCGTACAGAATCCTTATTTTTGGACTTGCAGCAAAAATATTGAAAATCTTGTGCCCAAAGTAGGTCCAAATTTGACAATCCGTTGAAAAAACTCAAAAATGTGGGCGTGAGGCATGTAGATTCTTTTTAACGTCGAGCTCGTCCCACCCGTTCCCTGTAAGGTATCAAATTTTTCTACAAAAACAAAAGTTACTAAACATGAGACAAGGAACAAGTCTAGCAACTTTAATATACCTTAAATCATAACACGTATTTGACTTACATATAATACATAAAGAAGGGCTGAAGTTTGTGTATTATGTTTATTTTGTATATGTATAATATCTACATTAGGGTGGTTCATTCCTCCCAAGCGACGAAATTCATATCTTGCAGAACAAAATCAGAAACAAGTACTTAAAAGAACATGTTTAAACTATATTTGGTTAAAATTGATGAAGGCCAAGTTGCTCCCCAAAGAGCCTCAACTTCCGGGGTCACTCCGATTTTTATGCGTTTTTTAGAGCTCCGACTTCGCTTTAAAAATATGCTTGGCGTAAATTTTACTACATTTCCAAAAAACGTACAAGTCTGTCGCCGCGGCGCCAGACTTGTACGTTTTTTAGTACAGAAAAAACTTTACACTTAACTTTAAAAATCGGAGTGATCCCGGAAGTTGAGGCTCTTTGGGGAGCAACTTCGCCTTCATCGATTTTAACCAAATATCGTTCAATAATGTTTTTTTGAGTGCAGATCGGAAGAG
>JAQIVE010004620.1:0-14252 GCA_034698285.1 Sminthurinus bimaculatus | reverse complement strand
CGATCGAGGACTGTGTTTATATAATCTTCGTATATAATCATATAATATATATATTTATATATAACGTCTTGTGTGTCAAGCTCTAATATACTGTATAGAAATCGAGTAGGAGGTCGAGTCTCCAGCTACGTGCTCAATATAATATAGAATACATATACCCTATATATACATAAATATATATTGCAGAACTGGCAAGTTATATTGCAAAAATACCCATCTACATACTATATACACGAGAGTCTGTATCTTTGATTCTCTGTGTACGTATAATATATATGTCTGTATAATAAGCTGTTGGCCTGCTCTCCTTTAATTTTCCTGTGACTCGGGCTCTGCCTGGTTGTGCTGATTTTGTGTGGTGGTGATGTTGTTGTTGTTTTTCATTTCATTCATTTCATTGAGGAGCTCACTGACTCCGTCACTGCTGCTTCACCCACTCTAACTCTGACTCTGGTTCTGCCTGTACTGTGCTGTGACGAAGACCAAGACAAACTCTCGGGGTGACTTCAGTACTCCATTTATTATTTATTCACCACTGACTGTATAAATACTATATTATACACACTAAACACACATACATACACTGTGTGTATTTATATATACATACCTTTTGCTGTGGTGGTTTTACCTCTCGTAAATAATTGCGTACCTTGTGTCTTGTGCTTTTGTTTTTGTTGTTCTGAATTGAATTGAATGGAATGACGAGTCCTGGATCGTCGTGTTGAGTGTGGCAAGGGAGAAACCCAACTATATTACATAACATAAATATATCGATATAACACTAAACTGATAAAGTGTGTGTGGACAACACAATTTTCTGCAATATTGCCTCTATTTATTAAAATCTATACATAATAATCTATCTACACACGGACAGACGAGCAATAATATAATAACATAATTTGGACAACGCCGATCAGATTGTGTGTATATATACAAGAAAACGTGGAGAAAATCTATATTTTTGGGATAATCCTCAATAATTTTATTTATTTATTCAAAATCCGTCAGCCTGAACCAAAAGGCTGGTGGTTTAGTTGAGTTGGGTGATTGAGTTGAGTTGAATATCGACCGACTACCTGTATATATATATTCCTATTTTCCTATTCCTGTTCAGTGTATTACTTGTAACACAAGTGTAAACAAAGTGAAGTGTATTATACAGATATAATATATTTATGTAATGTATGTATAGGTATTTACCTCGTTCCGAAACTTTTAAGGAATAACTATACAAGCTATACACTGAGGAATTCGTCATACACACATACACCCACAGACATATAATAATATTTGCTGTTTATGTCATAAAAAATAGTGACACTGTCTAACCTCGCTCATCATTCATCATTCTTCATTCGTGTGACTGTGACACATCTGGCCGCAACAAGGGTGCTTGTCCCGTCGAAATTGGTTTTGGTTTAGCTATACATATACTTCTGCTCAGTTCCAAAAGCAAACAAAACAAAAATACAGAATTTATATATTCCCACAAAGGGAAGCGGATCAAACTAGTGTCATCATCATCATCATCATCCGTTTTCGTTCCTTTTTATGATGAAATGAATCGGATAACTGTTGAATTATCTTATTGATATATTATATACACATGCAATTTGGAGATTGCCCAGAAAAAGTGAAGAAATAAAGAAAATTGTATTATTATTTTTAAAAAGACCAAATATATTGTGAATTTTCTTTAATTAATTAAACAGTGAACTGTGAGTATCAAGTACCTTTGAAATTAAATTCAAGAAAGACACAACGTATAAGGATAAATATTATACAAAACTCGATCAAGATGACGGCGAGATTAGGAGATAAAAAAGACAGTCAACAGCAGAGACACAACTCTGAGAATCGAAGGGTAAGCTCATTCTATACAACAATAAATGATATGTATATAAGATGTATAACATAAATAATGTTATTATGCTTCTAATTAATATGTACACTGTACAGACACGTACACAATTCATCCGTAATGATTGTTGCAAATTATGAAATAACAAAGAGTCTGGTCTCTTAAATATTCGTAATGGCATTACATATTTGTAAGCTTTAAAAGACAAATGAACAATTGAACTACTTTTTATAGGACCTTGTTCTTGTTATGCAGTTTTTGTTTTTAACATACATGTATAATATATACATGCACTTCTTAATGTTAGTGATGAGTACGAAGCAGACTGAGATTGAAATTGAGATGTGGCTGAGGGCGTTGAACCTCAAAAAGGAAGAAGAGTAGAAATGCAATATGCATGTATCATAATAGGAATAAAATGTAATAACATGCCAAATTATAATATGTATACAATAAATAGATAATATTACAATACAATAATACACAGTAGCATGAGCACTAATAATACCAGAATGACAATAAAAAATAAATTTATGCTTAATTAAGTAATTGGAAGTATACCTAACTATATCATGTATAGTGAACGAGGGCTTGATAACATTATTTGTACCTACACATTATAATAATATTCCTTTCGTCACAATAAAGATGTTAGCAACATATAAATTACAGAAATACAATAAAGTTATGGTTGGGCTGGATAGAAGCCACAGAACAGAAATATGTGGAGAGACGAGAGCAAATATTGTTCTTGCGTCGGCGAGGGAGACAGCAGAACAGACGACAATGTATTTGTACTTTTGAGGACATTGTTTGGTTCAACAGTTGAAACTGCACGTATACAACATAATAATAATAATACCTACTGTTTTATTTTAGACATCATGCAGACTTCAGTCCTGACTAACATATCTAGTAAACAGAATAAGGATGTACATTTTAAATATGCAGACAAAGAAATGTCGTTGGCGATATGATATAATACATCTTTTAGATATGATAAATTACACTGTATTTTGTAGCAAAAGTATTTATATAATGCTTGTGTTTGAGCTTTGAGCATCTTTCTCGCTCATGGTTCATGGTGCACTTTTCTCCTATTGCTGTTTTGTGTACAGATTACAGATTCATTGTTGTCGTTGTAGTTGATATTGAAATCAAACAAAATAATATTATAATAATATGGCATTATTAAAAGCTGATGTACTTTAATATAATGAATTTTGTTATTTCTTTCTTTCTTTCCCTACATGTCTGTTCCTGCCTCGTCTGTATATATATATATACGTGCAGGCGAACAAGCCGCTTATGGAGAAAAGACGGAGAGCTCGTATCAACGAATCGCTCGCTATGCTCAAAACAATCGTTGTTGACACGAACAAAATCGAAGTAAGTGAACAAGTACGAGTACGAGTGAGTGACGAAGTCCTCACTCTGCCTTGTATTAACCTTTATACATATATCCATTCAGTATGTACAAATATGTACATATATACGGTATCATTACAATATTAGTGTGGCTCAACAAGAAACGAAAACTTGATTCCATTATAAAATAACAATGGTGTGTACTATGTGACTATAGTTTTGTTATTCTGAGTATTTGTGTGTGTGTGTGTATCCAAATCCAAAATTCATTATGGATGTGCAAGTGTAATATACATTTACATTTTACATACATATACAGTAGGGCTTAAGCTCAACCCGATGAGCAATACAGAAATGTACACTTGTGGCTTGTACACTGGTAGTACACTTTTTGCATATACATAGGTTGTCATGGAAAATCTACATTTACACACATAAAATCTACCAAGTAAGTGCACAATCTTAATACATGCTCATCGGGTGGAATCCTTTTGAAAATGTATAATAATATGAGTGTAGCGTGGTAGTGTGTATGACCATATATATAAGAAAACACGAAGAAGATAGAGGAATATAGAATTGGAATTGATGAACACGTGTTCAAAGTCCCAAAGATAGAGAGAGGGAGAGAGAGAAATAGGAATAGGAATAAAAGGAATTGCACCAACCTCAACCACCAACTAAGATGACCTTTTTTCCTTGAGACAGAACCTTTTTCTCCGTCTTACTTGTTCATTTTCCTATGGCATTGTTCTTGATCTTGTCCTGGGTGTGTTAGCCTTAAGTACTCTACACGGGAATGAACGTTGAAAGAAAAAGTAAAAAGAACAAGGAAAAACAGGGAAAAATACTGTTTTTATCATATAAGTAGGGACGACCAACAATAACAAACAGCAGTCAAACTCAAAACTGTTGACTGCAACATCAACTTCAACTCTCGTGTGCTTTTAGCTGGCACTGTAGATAGTAGAGAGATATGTTTTGAGTTTATACATACAAATATGGCTAAAAGTAATAGAGGAAAATATATTATTGTGTATACATACCACCACGACCTAATACATACATAAGTAATGCGACTGGGGATTAGCTAACAAAGATAATAATATTCTTGGTTTTACTGTGGATATGACATGACCTGAGACATACATATAGATATATACACAAGGAAAAGAGAGGGAACACACATACAAACACAGTCAGTCAAAGTATCTATCTTTGGGGAGAAAAGTGTGTGATACTTAAAAGCCCGTGCTTTTAAAGTAACTAGTGTACTCTAAACAAACTTGCGTGAACATGACAAGGGATGGAATGAATGAATGAATCTTTGTACCTACAATAATATACGATATTAGCATTACTACTACTATTATTATTATTATTGAAGAAAAAAGTACCTGTTCCTCTCATATCTATGTATCTATCTATAATATTGTATATTTTGTGTATCTTTCTCTTTTCAAAAAAATACCAAATACCTGTTACCCAGATACAGGTATCTGTCCGTCTCCGTTTACAAGTACAAGTACACGTACAGTCGTTATTTCTCGTTTTTTCCCTCATTTTTCCTCACTCTTTTCTCCTTACATAACAATAATAATGATGATAATGATAATAACACTCTTACGCCTAGGTTACGTGTGGGGACTTTATAGGTGTACTTTTTGGTCGAGCCTTTTTATTAGAGACCATTATCATACACATACATATACATTATACATACACATTTATGTGAGTGAGAGGAGAAGAACGTTGAGCCTGAGGTTTTCCACTTTAAATTGACGAGTCAGTGGTTCCTTTTCATTTTTATGCACGGAACAATTTGTATCTTGTGTACATACATACATAGACCTGGAGTTATATTCTAGTACATACATATACATACAATCACATGCACTGTGCTTTTGCAGTGACTGTCCGCAGCTTCCAGCTATGCCTCAAGTTGTAGATACTAATATAGGAAGGATGAAGGATGCAAGAGTATCTCTGAACACTACAGAGAGCACCATTAACTTTTATATGTACCTGCTCAGAGCTCAGAACAAAAAGTTTAACTACTGCTTCTGCTGATGAAGCAGGTGCAGGTGCATGAAAAATCTGTGTGTGAGAGGATGAAAAATTTATGAAAATTAAAAAATTCTGCCAGGCCCCTTAAACATGGGACAAGTTACTCGTTTTCTATGTATACATATACATATAAATGTATTTCAACTTTAAAATTCATTCAGTGTAGTTGAACGTTAGGGCTGTTTAAAACAAAAACGACAAAAACCCTGTAACGGTCCATACACACAATATACATATTATACACACGTGTATGTAATATATGTGCACTTACATTTGTGACTAACTTTAAACCTTAAGACTTAAGGCAACTTGGTTTTGGCTTTTGTAAAATGTTTATGACGCCGAATTTATTACTATCTATACTCTATACTATCTACACAGAAAAAGACTGGCCAGATTTCTTCTGTAATTTTGCCTCAATTTTCAATTTTGTATTTGAAAGAAAAGACACAAACTTCTCTTATATATGTATATACCCATTTGGTACAAATGAAGGTTTTGGGACAGAACCTCATATGTACTACGTATGTATGTATATATTATGTATATAATGCTTTGGATTTGGATTTAGAATTGGATGTATATACGCATAGGGCGTAGGGTGTGGGAGGGAGAGAATAAGAGAGCAATAAAGAAATATATAGGTTTGCTCTGGATGGACCTGAGGTCTTCAAGTCTCGAGGACTATTGACTTGCGGCACTTGCGATTAGTTAGTAATGCCGGCCTAAATTGGGAGATGAATCAGAAAAAGGGAAGTGTACAGTAAATATCTAGATTGTACACAAGCCGTACAATGGACAACAATAAAACTTTACAAAGTAAAAGGGAAGAAACAGAAAAAAAGAAAGAAAAGAGACTGTGAAAACGTTTTTCTTTTCTATACACACTATGACTTTTTCTTTCTTTCCATCGCCTATTAGTTATTAGTCAATCGACTGTGGTAACAGTACTACTTATGTATCTACACATATACATACGCTGTATGCTATGGACTATGGACGATGGGTAATAATTTAGGCCATGGAGCAGGGTATATGCTGTAAATTCTAGAACCATAATAATACACGTGAGTTATTATGTATAATATGTACACTACATTATATCGCCAAAAAACTAAAGTTTGAACACAGAATACAACATACACACATACACAAACACATCCAACGAAAGACAACAATAATGGTCAAGAAAGAGGATTATCTAGAAATTTGAAATTTCAGAGAAGGGAAAGGAAAAGAGGGAGGCAAAACACATCTATCTAATATTACTTTACCTTTACACACTTATTCTCTGGTATTATTATTTTGTCCGTATTATGTTTTCAACTCAAATATCAAATTTCATGGAATGGGATGGAATATAATGCCGGCATTGTCATGATCGGTCGTTCACCATTCCCTTTTACTTTCTTTCGTCATATTATTAGTATGTCTTAAATCCTTCATACCATATGCGTGCATTTTAAATTGTAATGTGTATTGTATTGAGTCAAGCCCTTACTGTATAAATACAAGTAGAAAAGAAGCCAGAAATCACGGGTCACAAAAGGCTGATTATTCATTTTCTGCTTTATGTCCCCGCAGCTAACTACGTCTTACAATAATATCGTGTCGCTGTTAACAGTTGATTGAAAATTGAAATGGATATATACACACACACACAATATAGTCATACGCAGAATAAATAAATGTACCTATAATAAAAACATGTAGGTGAGAAATTCGACCATAGGCAATGATATTCTTATTGTACAATGTGTATGATGACTAACACAATGAATTTTTGTACATTTTGTCTGAACAGGGAAGTCATAAGCATGCAAAATTGGAGAAAGCCGATATTTTGGAGTTGACAGTTAAACATCTTCAGAGTTTACAAAACCTCAATCAAAATCCACAACCCCAGAACATCAACAACAACAACAATACTAATAACAGCAATGATCATACAACAAATGGGCTTTCTGGAGCTGGAGCTAAATTTCAGCAGGGCTTTGAGGTATGTATATATCTAAATTCTGATCAAGAGTTTGAAAATTAAATGAACTGGAATTGAAATCGGTCGTCGAATGGAATTTAGATAGATATTTATTATTTATACCCATTAATCCTTTTAATTATACCAATTTCAGGAATGTACAAGAGAAGTGGCTGCGTTCCTCGCCTCAGCGGCAATTGAAAAGAGTGTAGCAGCGAATCTCATTGACCATTTGAAGCACCACAAGGGGGAAGTGGCGCCCCATTTCGGTGTTGACAGTGAAGAAATCTCCTCTCCCTTTTCCCCCTTGTCCAACTCCCGCACAGTCCCCTCTTCCCCCTCACCCTGTCCAAGTATGAAGAGCTCCCAAGACTCTCAAGATCTTCAACTACAGCTTCAGTCAATTTCCATGTTGAATTCTAATTCAAATTCAAATTCCTCAAACTCCCTCACGTCCATCTCCCTACCCTTGTCTAGTTCCTCTGTGTCCATGCCCCTGTCCATGTCTCTCCCACCCTTTGTATCAGCCAATGGAACCACCCTTGTTCCCGGTGGTTCTCACCCTCACCCTCCTCCTCCTCCTCAAATTAAGATCCAAAATAATACCCCTATAATAAATACCTCCATGATGTCACCCGACGTCAATGTCAACGTCAACTCACGCTCTCCCGTCATGTCATCAACCTCTTCGTCATCGGGAGATGTGGCAGTTCAAGTCATTCCTACGAGATTACCCAATGGTCAAGTTGTCTTTTTACTCCCAAATGGAGCCACTGCAGGTTCAGCAAGTTTCGTTGCAACAACTGGACCAGGACAAGCACCATCACCATATCCTCCATCAGCAATCACAACAAGTCAACACATATTGATAAAACAAGAACTTGGTGACCATCAACACCATCATCATCATCCAGCTAATAATATGAACTATTCAGATGAGCAGCCTCTAGATTTCAGGAAATCTATGGCAAGCAACATGATCCATCGCACCAATGGTAGTAGTAACAATAATTATAATAGTAATGGTTATCTTATGAGCATGGTCGATGAAGATTGTGCTTTGGATCTGTGTACCAAACTGAAAAATCATCCAATGGATTATGAGGAAGAAGGTGTTTGGCGTCCCTGGTAAACAGAATATATGCATACACAGTAAACAGTAAGAAAAGAGCCCTCTCTACATAATACAAAATAAATATATTATATTATAATATAAAGAAATACTATTACAATAACATACACAAACAAACAAGGTTAATGAACAATTATTATTACTAGAAAAAGGAAAATGTGTAATATGTGTACATCTAATCTAATCTCATAATACACAGTAGATGTAGAATTTTAGATGTTAAGTTGAAAAGAGGCTACATAAATATAAATGTATAATATGTAAAGATACTATATATGGCTATGCACGTGATAATATGATTCATAACACCACAATAATCAATATAATTAATGTCATATATTATATAAATCTGCATTCAAAAAATTAAAACAAATCTATACATAATATATTACTTTTGACCCTTAGAAAATGCATATAAAAATATGAAACCTATACCCTACAAATTACTCACCCTATGAAAATAGTGTGAGTAAATTCAAAGTGTACAGTGTAATTTTTTAAATAAAACATACAATAATAATACAAAAAAACTCTATATTGAAGGAACTATGAACAAGAAGCATAACATACAAAATATAATATTAATAACAAACGTCTAATAATTAATATGCAAAATTAACTGTGAAGAACACAAAACGTGCATAATAATGATTTCTGAATGAATGAAATATTGTAAACATTATTAAATTATCCCTATTATTATTGTCTTGGCAGAAAAACTTGAAACGGTTATTCACGTTAATCATCATTATTAGCACAGATTGTACCTCAAATGTTTCCTAAGTATGTATAAGGTAATAAATGTTCCGAGATTATGGAAAAAAGAAGAAAATTAATCCAAGTAATATGTAATACACATTACACATGCATACAAATCACACGTTGCAATATTCAAAAAATATAATAATATATATTTACTTATGCTATGAATCAGTGAATCAGCGTCAGTGTCCCTTCCGAAGGGGGCCTTCGAACGACGTAGTGAAGAAGAGAAAAGCAAAAAGAGACAAAGAAAGTGTACCCTGAAACCTTACAAAAAACCATCCCAATGAAGATTATAATTATTGTTACTTGTAATGTCAATGAAGATTCCTATATATCCAATAATAGAATTAGAAATTACTGTTAGTCGCATTGTTAATATTTAAAGTTATATTATATTATCGTTATATTATACCTGTAATAATTTATTATGGTAATACTAATGCCCAATACCTACAGTTCCGTAGACTTCAATAAAGAAAGCAATCATTATACCCTCGTTACATCAAGTTACTAGAGAAAGTGCAATAAGCCTGACTATCACTATTATTTATTTTTTTGTTGTTATGTTGTACTATTTATTATTGTTCTAAAACCTCTATAAGTATATCAATACAGCAAGCAATTCGCTACAAACTATTGTCAATTATACCTAAACGTAGTGTAAAATAACCACACCACAATATTATATATTTCCATGTAAAAATTTTCAAAACTACATACGTCTACGTATAGAAATGTATGGTATAGCGTATAGCTAATAGCTATACATTATACATATATAATGTATAACTTCTGTAGCTGCTGAGAAGGATTAAGATTTACCATGCTGAGAGCGTTTTGACTGTTGATGAATTACCTCTTATTGTTATTATAATAACAGCATATTTATAGCGATTATTACTGCATTACTATGTGAATAGTGGGTAATCTTTGGTTTTTACACCATTTTGACTGCTGGTAAATATACCTTGATTAATTTTGACATACCCCAAGCAATCTCGATTAACGCGGTACATCATATATGTGACATACATATGATGTGTGTGTATGAAGTATGTAGTATGTAATGATTATATTTTTGGGAGTAGTTTTTGAAACATTTCACAATTTACAATCAGTACAATTTAAGTTGTACATTTAATTTCATTATACATACACGTTACACGCTATATAGAAGACGCGAGTCTAAGATTCTGATGTTGTTGACACAAAAGAAAATCTAAACACTAACATGTACTAGTAAAATGTAATGAAAATATTGAATATGCTGCTAGCTGCTACATACAATATTTATAAAATCATCAGGATTTTAGGACTAAGTGACACTGAAACGGTGACATCGGTAATTTGTATGCCTAATATATTATTCACAATGTTGTTGTCATTATGTTAACGTTATACACATTATAATAATTATTGTTATGTTATATATTATATCATACACACTTATGAGATGTTGCAATAATTTGTATTGAGTTACAATACAAAACGTATAAGTGAAGAATAAAAAATTCATGGAGAAAATCCATGTCTGTGATAAATAATGGAAAAAATCAAGTCCTATCATTGTTGCTTATTGCTTATCAGTAATCAAGTAAAATACTGCGGATAATATGCAGTCTAACAAACGACAAGGCCATGAATTTCATCCTAAAGTCGTGTATCGTTACTTAATACAATTGTAATAGTTCCACCTCAGCATAAAACGAAAAGACGTAGAAACATATACATAAAATTCCATGATCTTGTATGGTATGGTAACTACAAAGTAAACGAAGTCTCAGGAGATTCGCATTGTACTTTGACTTTGTACTGTGCACTGTGCACACTGTACACACATACATGCATACATATTTGTTCCATTCAAAGATTCAGAATTCAGAGTAAAAGAAGAAGAGTTAAACTTGTGTGACTATTTTTTTCCTGAGACTTTTAAGTTTGTCGAGCCTGGTTGATTTTTCCTCTTTTCGCTTTTCGCTTCTCGCTCTTCTCTTCCTTTTTGGCCGTCGTAACTTTGCTGGTTGGGTGCAAGCACAGCATAGAAGATGTAGAAAAAGAAGAAAAAGGTTTAAGGAGGGCCAAGAAAAATAATTTCGCAAGGCTAATTTTAAACGCAATCGATCTATGCAAGACTGAATCTTGCTTTCTCGCTCTCTCTCTCAGGCGGCACGTGCCCGAAACTCCGTCACAAGAACTGACGAGGAACAAATAATAATAATACAGATATACTCGAAGCTCTTTTCCGTTCACATTTCATCCACATCCTTTGTCAGCAAGAGCAAGAAGATGGGGAGAGAGAGAGAGAGAGAGAACAACAATTTTTCATTTAATTTACTCACACACATTTACATTATTCATTCCTCTCAATTGTAATAATTGCACACACATGAACACATGCATACACTATGCATTATACAGATCCGTATACGTAAAAGTAGACGGGATTGTAATTTTTCCACGTGCTCACAGTTCTGCTTTTTCATTTTCCTTTATCTTCATCTTCTTTACACGATTATCTAATAGAGAAAATAATGGTCTACAGTCCATAAACATGCGTATATGTATATATACACACATAATGCATAATATCAACTGACTAATAGGAAATTCTTTCATTTATTTTCTACGACTATAAGTTATAATAATATATTATGCTATTCTTTTCTTACTTATTCTATTATTTAATAACAACAAGAGAGCTAAATGTAAATGCTTCAAAAGTTACTTCGCACTGTCTGCTTACTTACTTACTGGAAATTTCTGACTTTTCTTAATATATAATAATCATAATATGTCCTGCCTGATGTATTCTCTTTTGTCTGCGGATGTTTTCCAAAGCTATATAAAGCTACATAATATATAATAATATATTATATCGTGTTATTATTACGTGATGCGAGATGAAGAGAGA
Organism: Sminthurinus bimaculatus; assembly: GCA_034698285.1. Taxonomy (NCBI): domain Eukaryota; kingdom Metazoa; phylum Arthropoda; class Collembola; order Symphypleona; family Katiannidae; genus Sminthurinus; species Sminthurinus bimaculatus. The sequence continues at coordinate 2,167 of JAQIVE010004620.1, read as the reverse complement.
GAATTGACGATGCGTCTACTAACTACTGTCTAAACACTCTGTCTGTGTATGTATGAGTATAAATGTATGTGTACTTTTTACCTACATGTGTATATTATATTATATAGATATAGAGAATATTAAATTCTCATGAAATACTCTTGCATTCTTCTATGCTTGGTCAGTCAATGCTTAATTTATTTATGGATGACATCCCTTTGAAAGACACACCCAAAACAATACACATACATATTATACATGCACGCTTATACAGACACACAGGATATACTATGTACAAAGAAGATGTTTTGTCCAAGAAGAAATATATTCAGCATATTACAAGTTTAAAGCTTATCTAAAACCAAAATCCGGCGTGAGTATGACTGTTTTGTTCGAGGGAAAGAAACTTTTAGACCTGAATATCAGAAGCCTCCATGAGGAAATGGTAAACTTAAATCTTTTGACCACCACCATATCTCGAGAAATTTGGAAAAATAAAATTCTAGAACTAGGATCAAGAAAAAAGTGAAAGAACTCAAATGGGTTAGAACCGATTTTTGATTAGAACTTTATACCCATCACCCGCATCATGGCGCAGGTTTTTACTAGTATAATATGCATAATCTACTGAGTACGAATACTGAATCGTATCATATTATTTATTTTTATGCACGGAGCCCTGCTCTTTTTACGGTCTACACACACATCGAATAATATACTACCCTCCCTAGTCGTCTCTTTATACTTCTTGTTCTTTTCGTTTGACTTTGACTTTTGATACTTTCCTCTTCGTTGTCGTCTTCGTCGTCAAAAATCGCATATCATCATTAACAACATCCTTTTTCATTCACGCGCCCTAATATATACTATACATACTTGTGAAATTGAAATTGGTATAATAATATGTAGTGTAGAGGCTACAACATATGTACCACAGGTATCATGTTATTTATTAAGTTTCAATCTATAGTATTTATTTAAGTATTGCCGTGAACACATATCCGCATATGAATAAATAAACTAAAGTACACAACATTAAGTTCGAAGACGTGCATTTAAAACCATCTCCGTAGTATGTATTTACTTTCATCTTACTAAAAGCTTTGTCAATGGTTCATTTTAGAGAAGAAAATAGAAAGGAGAAGGAACGGAAATCAAAATTAGCTTTTGATTTTCTGCAGACGCAAGTATGTGTGCTGCGTACGTTTGAACTACGATATTATACACGTAAAATAAAATGATGCATCTTTTGAAATGTACACAAGATGTAAAGCAATCAATCATGAATTGTTAATGATATTTTTTTAAATTCTATTTATAAGGATATTGTAGTTTTTAGCAACGACTACTGTATTGTCGTTATTAATTGTTACATAAAAGCGTAAAAAAATCTTATTTAAAAAATGGTAATTATGAAGATAAATAGGGAATTAAAAACCATTACTTAGACACCTTCTCTGATTAAATTAAAATTTAACAGCCAAATCTTGACTAATATTCTTCAAATTCTGTATTAGATCATGTCTCTAGTCTTTTTTCCTTTACTAATAACTTTTTTGGGGACCCGAAGCTGGGATCATAAAAGCCGAGGATCTTAGACTAAGTTCCGATTAGTCAACTTTGGAATTTAAAAGATATGTTTACTTTGGAATGACCCCCCACGATATAAAGTTGGGAATCCATAACGAGATTTTGGACGGGTACCGTTACAGTAACACATTCAGATTGAATTGGGACATCCCCATTAAATTGACCATAAATAGCCTCGAGAATCACTAGCCCTACAAGTAGGAATGAATATCTATATATATCAAAGGAGTATTTAGGTACCTCTTTTTTGTTTTTCTAGATCCATTTTACGAGTTACTACTTCTTCTAATAAGATACACGCTTCTTTCGCATCTTTTTTCTTAGTTTCAAGGAAAGTGGCATTAAGTTCTTTAATTTCTTGGAGCTTACTAAATAAAAAGAAATGAAATCCAATATAGATAGAAATAATACTCATAAAGTTTTTTAGTTCGCCAAGGTGCAATAATAAATTCGTTAAGTAGCATACAAACACTAACTGGGATGGCTACGGAGGTAACTAAAGTAGTTAAACTTAAATGAGGACTAATCATCACGGGAATAGCCACCGCTTGTCCTAGCCGTTTTAAACTAGATTATAACTTAGGAACTTGAGGATAAA
>JAQIVE010004619.1:0-14253 GCA_034698285.1 Sminthurinus bimaculatus | reverse complement strand
GCCGGCTGACCCCGCACAGTCCCTTGAAGGACAGTTCCAAATGACCCAGACCCAAGAACCTTCAGACACCACAAATGTCCATCTAAAAACCAACACTATAATGAAATTTCTATCTGGTCCAGTTAATGTTAACTTTAGCTTTAACGCAAAGCTACAACTTTAACTTCTTGTTAGCGGATATTGAATTCCGGCCCTGGTATTTGCTCATGTATAGTCAAGGTTAAAATGATTATTTTTGACAATTGCCTACGATTTCTCGTTGAAAGCTCTGCTTACTTTCTTTTGCCAGTTTTTTGTGAAGAACGACGTAGTTTTAGTCTCATGTCGGCAATTTCAGGGGCATTTGTACCTCCTTAACCACTACGGTGAATGAGAAGAGCAAATTTAGACCACTTTTTAACTGTATTTTTCCGAAACAAAAAGTCGAAACTTAATGAAACACTAAAAATTTCCCACCATTCAGCAACATTAGTTTCTATGGTGGTAGTATTTTCTTGTATGCAATGCAATGTAAAAACCGACCAACAACCGTTAACATGAGCTCAATTAAACATGAATGCTGTTCAAATACTTTCCCAAAAGTGCCTCTGCTCACCTCGACTATTGGTGTAAAATAAATTCTAATTAAATGTGGGGGGTTAAAAAACGATTTCATTGGTTATTGTTTTAAAATAATGATGAGCTTACAGCAATTTCAGAGAAACTCGACTATATTATACAAATCAATCTTATTGAACTACGCATATGATTTTTTGCTGAACAGAAAATTTGACGCTGAAATCACGTCGCTTTTTTAATCACTACGATTTCTACTCACCAATACTGAAATCTTCTTTGGGAATTTCTTCGAAATTTGGATTTGGGTGTAAGCTTTCAAGGAGAGTACTTTGCACCAATGGAAATTTCCTTGTAAGTTTGAGAAGCACCTTGTTTTCCATTTCCGTGGTTACGTGGTTGGCGGCTCTGTACTGTACTGCTCCAAAGGCTGCAACAGCAATCAATATAATGACTGCGATTACAATCACAGTCACATTGGTCCAAATAATTGTTAATGTTGGGTAATAGTCTAAAAACAAAGAAAATACAACCAGCGTCAGTGTTACCCTGATGACATAAAATATAAACATTTGCTTTCTTTTTTGTGTGACATTATTTTTTCTCTCTATAGCTTTGGGCAGACAACGTGGTCCAAGAATTTATCCTAAACTTATATCTAAAATTATAGGCTAAGCGATTTGCAGCCAAAGCTGCCATTCAGCAGATAGTTTAGATCATAATGCCAATTTGATTCAATAATAAAAGTAATAACATCAATATAATCCTATTCCTGGTTCCACCACTCCAGAAAAAGCTGCGATATCAAATTTCCTGAGTTTAGATGCGATTTATTATAGTTAAGAAAATATTATCTTCCGCGTGACTGTAGAAGCATATAATATCACGCAAAAAAGATAACAAAACTTTATTTTTTACCACAGCGTCAAAAAACGACAAAAAACGAAACGATTCCAAGATAAAATATATGTTTGTACATTAAGTGCTGTTGTGAAACGTAATCGTTCAAACTAATATTGGCCAACTAAATAAAATAAAATAAAATAAATAAACAAATAAATAAACTATTTAAATAAACATGCATGTAAATTACCTGAAACAGTAACGTTGTATTTTACCGAGTCTGATCCATAGTCGTTCTTAACATTACACTCAAAGACACCAGATAGTTTAGAATCAGTTGTTCTTAGGGTCAGTACCGAATAAGTATCCTTTGTTATCACTTGAAAGGTCAAATTTTCTTCAGTTATTAGCTGAAAAACAATATTTTGTAGAATATTCAGATTACAAAAGTACTCCAAATTCTAAATTATTAATGGCATACAACAGAAACAGAATATTTACTTCGTATTTTACTTCTGCACTTCTGCAAATCTCCGTAGTTACTCCACATTCTACCCATTACCTATGTATTGATAATTTGGAGTAACTATGGAGATTTGTAGAAGTGCAGAAGTAAAACACGAAGTAAATATTTTGTGGTATACCATTATTAAAGCCCTATTTTCACGACAAAGTTACCCATGGCAAAGTACCTGTAGGTATCACTAACCATAGGTAAAAATAGTGAAAACACAAAAGTTACCTATACGTTAGCATGAAAACACAGCACTTGCCCATGTGTAACTGCTTACCTATAGGTAAGTGTTGTGTTTTCACTATTTTTACCTATGGTTAGTGATACCTACAGGTACTTTGCCACGGATAACTTTGTCGTGAAAATAGGGCTTTAGTTATGTTGACTTGGGTGGGATAAATATAAAATGTTTTTCAAATACCGTTTCGGACTTAGTTGGATTGGGTCTTGGGACTGCACTCATTCTCATAGGTACATCACAGGTCCGCAGAATCCAGAACAAGAGCAAAGAGTGGAACTCCACTCACTAAAAATTAGCTTCGTGATTATATACCTATAGCCTGCGGGTATGCATTAGCATTAGTTGTTTAAAATGGCGAGAGGCTGCAAAAGGAGACATCACAGTGAAAGGAGGCAAGGACAGCAAGCGAAGCAAAGAAAGGTGTCGTTGTCACCCAACATCGAAGAGAAAGCTACTTCCACTGAGGTGGAAGTGTCTCGTTCTAGCTCATCTCCAGCTTTAGTGGCACTGCCTCCACAGGATCCATCATCACCAGCCGCATGGAAGGATTCTCCAGCTTCAACGTCAGCGCAAGTACTCGAAACACCCACAAAATCAGAGATTGACCCTAAACTCTATCGACTTATCCAACTATCCAATGGCTTAACATCTTTGCTCATCAGCGATATACAGGACGAGAAGGCCAAGAAGCAGAACAATGGCGATCGATCTCTTCTCGAAGGGAGTAATAATTCAAATTCGATGGAGACTACTGAATGCAATCTCTTTGATGAGCCCGAATCTTCATTGGCTCCAAACTGGTCCTGGTCACATGAAGATGGGCATTGTTGTGATAATAGTGACAGTACCAGTTGTAACGCTGATAATGATAATGACAAGTACAAATTCAAGCGTTTTAAAAATCACAATCGGCGTACGCAAAATCCAATGGGAATGTCGTCAAAACGCTCCAAAAAGACTTTCACTTTCACTTCAAAAAGACAACCCCATAGTACAAATAAACAAGAACAGAAGGAAGCAAAGGTACAGATAGCTGCAGCAGTTAGAAGGGGCTCGTATGACAATCCTGAAAACTTTCCTGGTTTGGCCCATTTCGTTGAGCACATGGTACATCTGGGATCTCACCGCTTTCCAAATGACAAGGACTTCAAGAGCTTACTTCGAGTAAATACAAAATATTTTTTACAGCTTACACCATTTAACAACTTTGGTGTACACACGGTGTTTGTCACGGTTCATTTCATGAAAAACATCCCTTAAATTTTATTTTAGATTCATGGTTGTTCCTCAAACGCTAAAACGTCTGGAGATTACACAACTTTTCAGTACAATATATTTCCAACAGAGCTGGACAAGTCCCTAGAAATATTTTCCAGGTTCTTTATCGATCCTAGTTTTGATATCAAGTGGATCAAGAAGGAAATTTGGAATTTAGATAGTGAGTTTACTTTGACTCGATCCCAAGAAATTACTCATCGATGGGAGCTCCTAAGAACTTTGGTCAAGGATGGACATCCAATGAAAAGATTTACAGCTGGAAACTTTGAGTCTCTCACCAAATCCTGCTTTTCACACTGTTCAAAACACAAAAACCTACATGATGAGCAAGAACAAGATAAAGATCAAGATCCAAATTTGCCGTACATAAAACTTCAAGAGGAACTCGCCAAGTTTCATTCCGAATTTTACACGGGTGACAATATAGCCTTGGTCATTCGGGCTCCACTAAAACTAGATGCACTGGAACATTTGACAGTCAAGTACTTTTCGCAAGTCAAACCACAACAACAGCACGACAAGGAAATACAAAATCAAAATCTTTCTGAATCTCAAAATCATAGGACCGAACTCCCTCCGGAGCTCTTATGCCCGTATGACGTAGCCAAATTTCACCAGTTTTACTACGTTCGAACCTGCAATGGATTTGAAAAGATTTATATTACTTGGTAATGGTAATACTAACTTAAATACGGACACACTATGCTCAGCATGCATATACGGCATATGCGGCATATACTCGTTTTCTGCTCATCATTATTCATCATTATAATTTGTAATTAATTAATTACAGGGCTCTTCCACCAGCAACTCAGTTTTCGTATCAAGTGAAAGCTCTGGACTTTCTTTGTGAAATTATTAAGTCGGCTCATTTAGGCGGACTGAAGCACACATTATATAAAAAGTTTGAAGGTTTCCACCGTCTTTACTATCACAAAGCATTGTGTTCAATAATATTATTTTCATTTTTTTAATTTCTTGGCCGTAAGATGTGTAATTTGTACAAAACATACACTAGGCGTTGGATAGATAGTCTACATTGTTACGCTGCACAAGTGTGCAGATACTCATCTTTATTCGTGATTGCAATTACACTGACGGAGCGGGGGCGAGCAGATTATGACAAAGTGGGTTTTGTAAAATTGAAAATGATTTATTGAATTGTAATTTTAAGATTTTTCTGCGTTTTAGCATGACGTTCTTTCCGACCAAAAATGTATGTATTTATTTATGTATGCCTCTTTTTTCTCACTGCTTTCTCCATTTATTAGTACATATAAAGAAAGCAGAGCAAAAATTGAACATTTATAAACACAGTTTGGAAAGTACTAATGATTAATTATTGTATTATGTTTATTTTGTTGCAGATGCTCCTCTCAATATTTTCCTACATTGTGCAAAGTCAGAAAGATTACAAGCCATCGGCAGTAGGTTCAGGAGAAGGTTGTTGGCCAGATGGCTACCAGCAATTCTATAAAAAGCTTCAAAAAAGTCGTCAAGAGAGATTTAAATGGTCTGGTTTAGATCAGAATCAGAATTCAAATGTCAGCAGTTTAGCCTTGACCTTATTCAAATATAAGCCCGAGGACATTCTAACTGGACCACATTGTTTCGGCAAGTACGACCCCAGTGAAATTCATGCCTGTCTTCAGCATCTTTCTCCCGCGGAAGCTAACATTATGCTGTTCACTAATAAATTCCAACTCTTTACCAATCTAACTGATCATTCAAGCACTCCTTATGCCCATCAGAGTCAGTGAGCTACGCATTATTCATAACTGTAGAGAACCACAAACGAAAAAAACTATGTATGCACTTTTGATTTTACTTTCTTTGTGATATTGCTGCTTATTTTCATATTAGGCCCACCTTTAAAAAAACTTGTTGGTGATGAATGTCCAGCCTCGTTTACAATTTTACCGGACATAAAGGTCAAAACACCGTCAAAAAATGAACAAAAACCTAAATCCAGCCGTACCAAGATAATTCAAAAAGACAGAAAAAGAGAAAGTAATACTTTTATATTTTATATAAAAAATAAAAAAATGAAATAAAATTTGTAATTTTTACCTATTTTATATGATATGTGTGGATTTCATACTCACCATCTAATATTTTGTATCGTATGAACATTTTCTTCCCCATTTAGAAATTTTCTTTAGGTCACCGAAATTAGTTGTAAAGTGTAGTCAGCTAACATTAAAAGAACTTTCTCGTCATCGCGTGAATCTCACGGTCAAATTTCAATTTATAGAACGGAAAGATTCTCGGCAGTAAGTAGAATATAATACGTATGTATGCCAAATGTAAAATGTAATACTTACGTTTTAATTCATATGGCTTTCAGTTTGAAGGAAAATAATAATATTCTTTGATTCAGATTTGCAATTAAAATGGTGTGGATCACTCTGTTGAGACTATCAGGAGTTGAACTTTGGCTACACAGAGGAAAATGTTCGGCCCCTAAATTCGGTTGCACCAACTCCACAATATATTTCCAAGTCATGGGGAATAATTTAGGTGACAGTAGAAAGTGCTCCATTTGCTATCTCACCATGAAGCGTCTCCTAACACATTCAAGCAGACTCCTAATGATGCCAAGAACAGAAAAAGACGGTAATCATGTTCAAGATCATGAATCAGCAGAACCGATAAAGGACTTTTTTGAAGACAGTAAAGCTCACTGCATGAAAGTTCTTCATTCTACCCTCTACGACCCCGTAAAGTTGTCCGAAGACTTGCTGGACGCCTTGATGAATTCCTCCAAGTTTTCGGCTGTCGAGATACTAGATAAAATTCAGAATTTGGACTTTGACACCTTTCAAACCTCCATACAGTCACTTTATGCTCGGATGAAGATATTTGTGGAGGGCAAGTGTCAGAGCAATGACTGTTGCGGCTGCTCTTGTTGTAGGGAAACGGAAGCTTTGGGCAAGTTTATAAGGGCCAAAAAGCTTTTTTCCTATAATGGACTGGGAACTCATGTGCAGCGAATTTCCAACGTGCATCAGGCATGCGATTTTAAATAATATATTATGCGCGTACAGTGTACAGTATTTGATCTTTCCTGTTTTTCAACATTTTTTTTTGGAATTTGCGCTCTGAAATAATGAAAAAATGTGTCATTTTTGTCGAAACGATTGACAGAAAATATCAAAAATGAATGCGTTTCCCAAGGGTGAAAATACCATTCGACTTCTAAATATGAACGAGAGCTGCTCCAACTCTGTCTTGATGAATTGTTACCAAATGGGAGTCAATTCCAAAACAGACTTTGCCATCTGCAACTTTATCATGGTATAATCATGCATACAATGTTTGACACAACTACACTAAGTTTCGAAGGTTTAAAAATAATGCAATTTACAATTTTTAAAATGCCCCTTACAGACTTTAATGAATTATCCAGGTAATGGTGATGTAATGGTAATGAGACAACCTTTTCTTACTTTCTCTATCGACCTTTTCCTACCAACTTTCACTGACTCCCACTGTTTCATTCTTCTTCAATTTGCAGCATTTTACACTTTGAGGTCATGGAAAACTATTGCCTACAGCATACATACTCGCTTGACTGTCAAGAATGGAATACTTCTGGTTTATATCCGTATCGTATTCAACTCTGAAAAATTCAGGTTAAATTACTACTTGGGACATTCATTTCTTATATTTTATGACATTTCATAACATCTTTTATGTAATTTAAATTGGCTATAACAATATATTTTTATTTACAATCAAGTGTGCAGTTTGTCAGTGATGAAGTAGATGCCTTTCTCCAGTCCTTTTATGACTTAAATTTTAAGTACATGGATGACGAGAAGTTTGGTCACATTAAGACCGTTTACTGGAGAGTAATGACAAACTTTTCATGACATTTTGCATTTATTCAATTATTATTTCTATTATTTATAAACAGTACTTCAACAAAATGTTGTACACTTTCTTCTTTCCCTTTATTTTCGTAATCCCTAAAACCTCCAAGAAATAAAGTAACTGTTTTATACGCATTTTCCTAGTGTGAAGGGATGGAAAAGATAAGCTTGGGTCAAGTTAAAAACTGGTACAATGACCGCTTTCTGCCTTCGGGCTACAACTTCAAAAAAATGTCTTTGCAAGTAAGCTGTAATGTTTGTTACTGTTGATTATATTTTATTAAGTTATTGTACTTTTGACATGGTTAATGGTTAAACAAGATATTTGGACTATGCCGTTGGATATTACTATGTATAAATAAGTAATAAAAGCTATGAATTTACTATAGATTGTGGGGAATCCTCAAGATAAAAAAACAAACGTATTGATGCATCTGAATTGTCTTTCCTATGAACTGTACAAGAAGAAACATGGATACAAATTCCTCCACGAGAACGAACTGGAGAACAAAAAGAATTTCATTTTTGACGTATGGAAGTTTAAGAAAACTTGTAAGACACATCCTCGATCATATACATAAAAATGTGTGAAAATTTCTCTGGATTCTTTATTCGTATATTTTATTTTAACATATTATTTTATGTTATATTTTCCGTTACAAAAATTACAAAATTGGCCATAATAAATTAGCAGCTCTATGCAATCAAAATATCATTTTTCTTAACACTTGGACAGCAGGTGGGTCTAACACGTGTTTTAGTTGTCTATAAAGTGCCCTTGCCAGATTTTGAAAGATTCTCTTTTCAGAAATCATGAGTTCGCCGTATATAAATATTCCCATATCTAAATGATTGCGGAGAAAACTTTCTATCGTGTCAACTTTCTCCTTGCACTTAAATTTGACAATGATTTCGCAGAAACGATGCAGGATTTCAGGGTTGGCCTTCTCCGGGTCAATAATTTTTTCCAATCGAGAAATGAATCGATGTTTGTGGTTGCCGTTCAATAGGCGATCACATTCGGTGTGACGATAAGACAGTAGTTGTTCCAACAGTAGCACTTTTTCACTTGCATTCAACTGAATTTCATTCATCACACTGTCACTTTCAATTTCACTGGTTGGTATTGGTATTAGAAGGCCTGCCTCCTGATTATGATCATGATCATTAATACGATTGAAAGAAAGAGTTAAAAGGTTAATTTTTATAAGCTTATCAGCTAGATGTGGAAATAAAGCTTGAAGTTTTTCCGGGAAAATAAGCTGAGGCACGTCAACGTGAACGGAGGAGTATGGTTCGGGTAAAATTGATTTTTCCAACCAATCATAGGCTAATGAATCAATTTGTGACGAAGATATGGATGCTCCTGGTAGCATTGCTGGTTCAGAGGAATCATTACAAAAAATTAGTTTAAAATACTCCAAAAAATCTTGAGAGGTCACGAGTTGCCCTCGAAAATGTGAGGCATATGATTTGAGAAATTTAAGAAATTCCTCTTTGGACACTAGATTGCACAAATTATGGAGGAAAAAGTAGCCTTTCAAGTAGTGAACTTGCATGAAAGTTTTCATAGGTTGGAGCCCGTTTATAACAACTTTATTGTCAGGTTGAGCGGAGGAGGAAGTAGATGTACTATTATTACTGTCAATATTTTCAGAAAGTGAGTTATTTCCGTTGGGACACAATATTTGCAGCTCCTCGTCAGATTCTACCGTGTTTTCTAGCTCATTTTGTAAGGTAATAAGACGAAGACAAGTCATTAACTCTAATTCTTTCAAACTGGTCAAAAGCTTGCTTTTCCTTTCCATGTCTTCATCATCACAGTCATTCAAAAGCCGGGTCAAGATACGCTGATGAAAAATGTCTTCAGTAAATGTGGCAAATCCTGTAAAACCACATTAAAATGCCCAAAACCATTAGAGACGCAGTTACATGAATCCATAAAATGTCATACCTTTAAATAATACTGGTATTATTAGTTACTAGTTACTGTATTTACATGGTTAGATTAATGTTAAATAACATATAAATTACCTTCAGACAGCCACTCTTCTGTCCAATCACGAGCCCCAATGGAAAGACCAAACCAGAAATGACTTAGTTCGTGAGCAAGTCTTGAATAAATTAAAGAACTACCGCTTTTCTCTCCAGCAAAAAGACTTTGGCTTAGAAAAATCATGTTTGGATTACACAGACCTAGGGTAGGAAAGGCTGGGGGCATAATTATTATATCTAGCTTTTGAAATGGAATTTGTCCCAAAATTTTACGAGACTCCACTATCAAGTAAACCAAATATGTAGCTACGCTTGGAATATCAAAGTCAATCTTATTCTGAAAGATGAGACGAACATTTTGAATGCCTAATTCAACACCCCTTCGATTCTTGATCGCACACTGAACACAATCACTATCATTTGCATATTTTACAGCACAATTTTTACATTTTGGATCCACACTGCTACTACTACCTTTATCAATCTCGCTAGTTTTATCATCTAGAAAAATAACGGCGCCGTCTTTAATAACATCTATTATATTAGTTGGAGGAGTTTGAGTCACAAATATTGCAAAAGTAGACATGGGTAGAATTTCCGAACAATTGAAATATGATACGGTGTACTCGTCATTAGCTTCCACAATTTGTCCAACTTTATCTGAAGATAGGAATCCTACATACGGAGTATTTAAATGAAGATACACCTGCCAAGTTGCCATCGCCGTTGGCGGTTCTTGGCACGGAAAAATACCCCGATTATTCACCGGAGATGCGGGTGTATAACAGATGGGAAAGTTGCTGTCATTGTATTCAACTCCTTGCGAGGGTCTCCAATGTAGAGAAGGTGTCGAAGGAAATGTTTCATACTCTATTCTAATTGCACTAGGAAATTTTGTTTTTGTCCATCCACTAATTTCGAGACTCCATTTATCCTCCTGTTTAAAGTTGAGATTTTCTATCTCTACACTAATGTCACCATCAGATTCCGATTCAAGTGACCAATTTAACATCAACTGTTTGTAAAGGGTGGTTGGATTTTGTCCTTCCAAATTATTCAAACAAACGTTCTTTAAGGACGACACTCTACTTACTTTTATGGAGCAACAATCCAAAACAATTTTGGAAGGGCAATGTACATCATGCAGATTATTATCCATTGATGATGATGATGATACAACGGGCTCTGTAAATACAACTAATACACCGTGTACAGTTTGAGTTGGGAAAGAAAATCTAAGATTCATCAAATAATGTGATATATGAACCTCATCTGTATTGGCTAACAGTGGTAAATCTGTTTCGTGGATTTCTTCAAGAGTAGGTAACTTAATTGGTATTGTTGACGTATTGTTGTTGTTGTTCAATCCTTCTTCCGTATTCTCATTTAACTTGAGTTTTTTACAAACTGGATCTTCGTCTGTCATTTCCATGATGGTTAATATTGAAAACTGTACAATGCTGTTTGAACTTTGAACGACTCTGAACTCTGAACGAGATTATTAATGTTAATAATTCAACATTAGAGAGATAAAAGCAGTAATGAAAATCAAAAAACTTTAAAAGTAGTATCCTATATTATTGACAGCAGTTGTAAATAATACAAATTAAATAAAAGACAGCTGATATGATGCTTCCTTCTGAATGAATGAATGAACTCTATATTTTGGCCCTTTTCTGTGTGAAAGTTTTCGTGTAAGTACATACATCCATAGATCATAGATTTCTATAAAAGGTACATATGTTTTTTCTTTTTCCTTGCGAATGCCTATTCCCGCGGCCTGAAAAATTTTAATTTTGGCCTAAGGGTTAATTTTTTTAATTCAAGACTCTTTTATACGAAGAAGAAACACGAATATGTACTCAAGTTTTCAACATTGTTAATATTTAGCTTTAATATTTGTAAAATAATGGCCACAAGTCATTTAATGAGTGAAGAAGATGTGTTGAAATATTTTTTACAAAATAACGGAATTTGCCGGAATCAGGAAATTGTCAATTACTTCCGATTTTACCTTTCTGATCCAAATATTAGAGGTAAACACCTTTTTTTAAGTACTCAATATTGTCAAATCTTGTAATGTTAATTCATGATAATAATGATAAGCGTGTATGTAATATGTTGTAATATTATGTAATCGTATTACGTTTTTGAAAAGCGAGTTTTTACTTTGATTTGTTTCAAAACATACTATACCAATCGAAATCGATAATGTCAAACTCTGATTACCTGGGTTTGACATTTTATCAATTTCCAGTTTACATTTCTTTAGAATTTAGAACTCTGTATGCACATGAAAAATAATGGTCTAATTAATTGAGTATTTGATGAATGGAATAACAATAATGAAAGTTACAACAACTCAGGCGATAAAGATAATTGATTGAGTAGAATTTAGAGAGATTGTACTCGTATACATTTTAACTCTTAATCGTTTTTATTGTGTATTGTTTAAATTTTTTTAGATGAAGCTCGTGCCTTATTTAAATCATATGTCAATAAACTCGCGAATGTGAAGACGGAAAATGTAAGTTTTGTTTTTACTCCCTTATGAAAATGATTACATGAGATATCTAGGCATTGTAGGGAAAAGGCCAAAAATATGGCATAATATATATACCTTGACATTACCTGTTGATATGATAGAATTCATGGATATCAAGTGCATTTTGGAAGCAACAAACAATCTTATAGTGTGCATGTTTGATCAATTTCTTCTGCACTACCTTGATTTTTCATATATCGTCCAATAATAAGCAACTCTTATTATTGTATTTGATGATGACTGCATGTTAGGCTGCAAGCACGTCATTTTTTGCAACTTGTATAATATTGTTTTTTTAAATACTATTTTGCACATTGCATGATAAACTAACATGCGTTTCAGTTTTTATTAAGTATGTATTATTTTTTTGTTTTTATTCGGATTCGTTGCACGTTCAAAAATGTCAAATCTAGGGAGAAAAATATCTAGTGTTAAAGCGTCAGTATTTTCCACCTATTGATGGCAATGGAAACGGACGTCCATCTGTTCCAACCCCACAAGGGAATTATAATCAATTACCTCTTCAATCATCCTCACAACAACAATTCCAAGCATCGTTAAATAATTCTTATGGAAATGTTATGCAAGGCTATCCATCATCAACAACAATCGTCAATCGTCCTGGTCCCGGATCATCCTATGATTCCTATCCTCCTCTTCCCGCCTCTGCTCTTCAACACCCTCCTTTACAAAGGTCCCTTTCGCAACAGTCACAATCACAATCTCATCTACATGGGTCTACCTTTTCCTTATCTAGTAACCACCCTTATAGTAATAATGATCCTTACATGGCTAGCAATATTAATGTAAATAATTATAATTATGCTCAACACTTGAGTAACGTTCCACCTCCTTCTATGCCAAATAACTACTTACCTCCTCAGTCTTATCCTCATCATCATTCTGTAGTTCAAAATAGTAGTAACAGTAGTAATTATGGGCTTCTTCCTCCTATTCAACCTCCTCCGACAGCTGTCACAAATGACTATATGGAATATGGATTACCTCCTCCACCAGTGGATATGGTTTCTTCTCCTCCTAAACGTTTTCCATCTCCTCCATCTCTCAGTAATAATAGTAATAATATTAACAATAATAACAATGGGAGTCCTGGGCGTCTTTTACCCCCTCCTTATCGCCCTCCTCCATATCGACCACCTCCATCCATCGGTCAATCAACACCACCATATTTGAGTGGCCCGATCCGAAATCCAGCTTCGAGTAACGTTGGTATGAATTATCCACCTCCGAATAATATTCGATATCCATCATCACCACCGAATCAAAATTTCAATAGTTCTGAACCAACAACACCAACGGGTCCTCCATATCTTATTCAGCGTAGCTTATCAGGTTTTAATTTTTTTTAAATGGTTTCTTTTTCTTTTTATTTAAGCACTGGGATTTCGATTTGTAGTTCGTTCATGGTGTTTTTGGATTTTTTTTAAAAAAAATACGTGTGTTGTGTGTAGTAGTATTTTGGACTTCCTATACACGTTTTTTTTTACTTTTTAATTTGTCTTTGCTGTATTTAAAAGCCAGTTTAATTCAACCTAGTTTGATAACGCTTGCATGAGGTAATCGGTAATTTTATATGGGAGAATCTTATCTTTTGGTTTATTTTAAAATATATTTATTATTTATTCAATCAATGTGATACATATCACAAATCACGAGCATATCATAAGTATGTATAATAGGACGACGTTTCCAAAATTTCAACACGCAGTACATATTTACATCTTATGTCATCTTGGTTAACGTTTTTTTCAATGTTAAATTTTATTTCAATAGTCAGCTTTTCTTTCTTCTTCCAGCTTTACGTGAATTCACTGCAGTGTTTGTTAGATTATTGTATCCAAACATTACAGTTTCAGAGGGGTTCACTGATTGTGAGTACTGGTGATTATATTATGGATTGCCATGTGTCTAAAATACTCGGCTCTTCGTTTTTATCTACACTCTTCACTGATAGTACATATACACGACTGACAGTTCATCAATACTATATTTGACGTATAGTGATCTTCCTGTGTGTTTATATTTAGGGTTTATGTGTGTGCTTTTTCAACCATGAGAAGAGGATAGATAATATTATAACACAAGGAATTTGGGCCCGATCCTATAGAATCGGGGGCTAGATTTAATAATAGTTAACTTTTTTGATGTGTAATACATCATGAATCACGATATAAAACGGGGATGGAGCTGGGATGTGTATTGCTATTATTTACATCTTTAGGTGTAACTATTAGACTATTAGAGTTTGTTTGGCTAATAGTTACTCTCTAGGAGATCAGAGCAACACGGAATATCTTTTATTTTTATTTTTGAGTTCCATGTTTCAGTGTAAACCCTTAAAATTTTTGATCACAAAAGTTACTTATTATTAAATGTAGACCCCGAT
>JAQIVE010004618.1:0-14256 GCA_034698285.1 Sminthurinus bimaculatus | reverse complement strand
TATAGGTACATATACACATGCACAAATGTATGTAAATCTGTAGGATATAGAAAGAAGCAGAACCGGAGCCAGATCCACAAGTCAGAAAGAGACATAGACAATTAATAATGTTGAGCACCAGAGAGACGGAGATAGAGACAGATACATAGAGAGGAAGAGAGAGGGAGAGAGAGAGTAAAATGGAGAGAACTTTGGTAATTATATTTAAAATTGCATATCGCATACAAAGGCCCAATACAAGACACACAAGGCAAAAGGGCGAACAGGAGAAAGAGAGGGGAGAAAGAGGCAGCAAGCGAACGTACACTCGTACACTCATACTCTCACATACATATGTACATACACAAGAAAAGGGAAGAGGATGATACCCAAGTAAAACTTTGTTTTCCTTTCCTATGTTTTTTCGCTCCACCAACTTTTAACTGGATTTAACCAGTTTATTATGTCAATTTCTCCTGTCTTTCCCATCTTACACGTCCCTTATTATTATATTATGCATTAATAATACAATATTATACTAATGTGTGTATAATTTACTTTACTTATACTAACTTATAAAACTACACATTATACAGAAACTTTACCTGTATACGATAACGGTATAAGATGGAGAAAATAAATTGTACAGAGTGAAAAGTCCATTTGAAATGGAGATGTAAAGGCAAGAAAAGTTATCTATTTGGAGCTTTGGAACCTTCTACACATATCATGCAGTCAGCTAGATACATAACTAGTCAAGTCTAGCATGAATGATGCATAGCATACAAAGAATTTATACAGCCTTGATAAGATGCAATTTGGACAGTTATATGTATGTATATACAAATAACAAATATATTATCAACCGTTAAGGAGAAAGCCATAGCATTATATAGTGTGTAGCATATTCATAGGATTAAGTTGGTTCACTTCAGACCGCAGACAGATTACTATTATTTTATTATCTGTATTCGTCGCGTGGTACTTTCGAGTCAGTTGTCGTTTGGAAAAGTCACAATTGAAATAGGAAGAGACAGCTAAGATCTATAGATATGGGCTTCTCCTCTACTTACACTTCTTCTCCTGTTTACTATTCGTGTTTGTATTAGTATTTGTACACAATTGTTGTATCGTCATCCTAGTGGTGAGTACGTGGTGGCTCCTCACAGCATAATGTGATGTCAAGTACACACACATATACAAATACACAGTACACATACATGTAATACTATAACCTATAATATTATGGTTACATGGAGAGAGATAGACACTTGGAATTCAACTGGTTGATAGTTTGCAGATTTTTTTGCAATAGTGTTTGGTTGGTGTGTCTCCATCTGATTTAGTATCGGCGCCGCTTGAACATTTTCAACAACGTGGGTCGATGACTCTCCTCCTCCTCTTCCTCCTCCTCTCTCAGTGTAAACTCAGCTTCAGTTAGCAAAGCAAAGCATAACGTGTATAGCATGGCATGGCATAACATAACATGGTTTAACTCTTGCCTCGTGCTACTTGAATTTGAATATGAATTCCAATTTGAATTCAAATTTCAATCCCCACCACCAAGCGAACAAGAACAAGAGCACAGAACATGAGACCAAAAACAGAGCTGAGGGAAAATGGATATTAGACTATAGAACATAAAATCTCCAGACAGAGATTTCATGAGGAGTCAGGAGTCAGAGTCAGAGCCTGAGCTATAGTCAGTCTGTCAGTCATTCAATCGTCTTCATTATTTCTGATGTGTATTATTATCATCATCATTCTTCCTCCATTTAGTCCTTCATCTTGTCACCCAATAATGTGTATTTACGAGCCTCATTAGCTTATTTGCATGGAATATAATAATGTAAAGTATATTGTGTGCAGTGCATAGATTACACATATGTACATCCATAGACCTGAATCGAATTGTCCTGATTGACAGACGTTTGGAGGCGATGTATGTATGTGTGTGTATGTAACTGCCAGCTCCAACTTTGTCTTTGGTACATCTTTATTAGGAGAAAATAGCGATAGTTATGACTATATGGCAATGGCCACGGCATCAGTAGCAGCATTTAATAATGATTTTGTGTATTTTTTGTGTCTCCATCTCCTTGCCTCCAAAGGCTTGAAGGGGTGAGGTTGTGCCGGTGCCGGTTGCGGTGATGTAAAGGACGTACAGTACATATTATGTAGTTGTATAAGCTGATGAATGTGCATAATAATAGAGTGAGAGGAATTACTATTGCCTAGGACGTTTTTTTCTGCATAGAGAATGGAGAACATGGGAGATGAAGAGGGCTCAAGCTAAATCCAAAGCTAAAGTCTCATCTTCATTCTCATTTCACCCATTTTCCTAATCAAAAAATCATACTAAACACATACAAAAATACGTATAAGCTTGAACAGTATGCGTAAAGTGTATGATTATGGCTAGTAGTTGTGTGAAAATATGGAAGAAGGAAGGAGGTCTGGCGTCAGTACTGCTGGAAACGAAATCGAAACGAGACCATTAGAATACATTATCGTACATACTAATTCGGAATTCTCGTTACGAGCAGTAGGCGTCAGTAAATATCGATCCCAATTATCACGTTAGTTCAACTTTTCCACCTTTTCCCTCCCCCTCCCTTGGTGCTTCCGTTGCGGTACGATTCTCGGCTTTACTAAGCAAGTGTTTCCCCTTTGAGGCTATTGTTCCCCCGCAATATTTCTGACATTGTATGGAAAAAGAGGGGTAATCCAGCAAGAAGGCAGGTTGGCGTATTGGTCGTGCGCATTAGGCATGTATCTTAGTGTTGGAGCTTCCTTCACTCTTTCTTAATTTTTGCTGGTTTTTTCTCTCTAATTTCCAATGATAATTTTCCACCCTTTCCCTCCCCCTCCCCCTTGTTGCTTCAGCTATGGTACGTTTGTCGGCCTTACTAAGCAAGTGTCTCCCCTTTGAGCTTATTGTTCCCCCCGAGCCTTCAGCTCTTGACAATATGTATATGTATACTCACAAGTAGTCGCCCCAACTCTTTTTCCATTGCTGCAATGAGCATGTGATACAATGTGCTATATGTAATGATAATATATTCCTTTTAATGATAATATACTATGGTTCATGTGTAGGACTTTATTTTCTTCCTTTTTAAAAACCGATGGTCTGCATCTCTCTTTAGT
The DNA here is from genome assembly GCA_034698285.1 of Sminthurinus bimaculatus. Lineage (NCBI taxonomy): Eukaryota > Metazoa > Arthropoda > Collembola > Symphypleona > Katiannidae > Sminthurinus > Sminthurinus bimaculatus. The sequence goes on along the minus strand of JAQIVE010004618.1, from coordinate 11,127 downwards.
AGCGGTTGGCTTTGGTTTTTGGTTTGCTGTATATAGTCTGACTAGATTTACATATAGATACAATGTATGCAAAGTGTATACATAATATAAATGAGAAATGTCAAATATTTCTGCTGGATTCTCCAAGAGATAGGAAACAAGACAAGTAGACCTCCTAGGAACTCTTTCTAAATAAATGAACTGTCTCTCATCGAAATAAAAATTGAGATGATGGTTTGCTCAATATACATATATGTATGAGAAATGAGCATCTGCTTATCTTTATCTAACTCAGGATGCACATATTTACATTGTAAGAGTAGTTTTATGTGTGTATAATAAAAAACCGAAGTTCCTTCTCATCATGTCTCGCCATTTGACCACTTGGAGTTTTATCTACAGTTGAAACGTCTCAACTTGCTCTTGACGAAAATTGGAACAAATTTTTATTGTAACACTGGTCAATTAATAAAAATGTACAGTACATCAAATGGAAGTTATAAGCATATTATGTATACTCTATGTATTGCGCGTGGTGCCAAGTACGTCTTTGACTCTGTTTGGTGGGGGGAGCTCCTCCACATGTCTTTTTTGGACATATCTTAAGAGGGCCCACAGAAGTCAACCAATAATATGAAATCATCCAAATTGGTTTTACTTTAATCTCGACCGGTGGCAAAAATCCAAATCGAAGGTCGTCTACTTTTTCCACAGATTGCAAAGCAATGAAATGCAAACCAAACCAAAAACTCAAGTCCAAAAGGAATAGTTTGAAACCAAAAGTACATCAGCAAAAGGTTCCATATTATTGCAAACTGCAGCATGCGTTCATGTTTAGCCATACAGAATACACACACCACATCTGCACTGTATTATATATATATATAAATTTGGTTTTGGATTTGAACATGAAGGATAGAGAGAGAGAGAGAGATATTGGCAAAAAACAATCACAGAAGGACAGAAGAAGAAGATGATGAAGAAGAAGAATAAGAAAAAGAAGGGAAAAAATTGTATGGCTCCATCACAATTCAAAAATGGAGAGACAGTAATTATTATTATATCCTTTACTGACTTTTCTCCTTTGAGGCACCACATTTTTTCATCCTTTCCGTCTCCTCGTCTCTCATCTGCTCACTTAGTCAGTCCTGGTGGAATTAACAAGAGACTCCTCTCTATTACTTATACTCATTACACATTACATTATTATAGTGTACACTAATTTGTTGGAGATAAACAAAACGCTGCCAGCAGAAGCAGGAGGATAAGACTACTATAATTCTACTTTTTTACTATAATTCTAAATGACTAGAACGGAATTCTTTTATTTTTTCTCGAGCTTTCGATAGACCCTTCTACCTTCTTCAGGAGATCACTACAATCTCAATACAAAAATATTATGTATTAAGCATAAACTTCATACGATTATGTATCAATAGAAATATGTACATGTGTACATTTGTACATAACAACAATTTCTTCAGCACACATTTTTTGAGAGCAACATTGTTGCTTTTGATATGTTATTGCTCATATGCTGATCTTTTGCCTTGTTGTTTATCCCCAGTCCAAGAGAAAAACAAAACATCAAGAGCATTATAGGGGAGGAACAACATTTAGCAAAGTGGTAGTTTTCAACCATATTTACGAAAAATTAGTGGCTATTGGTATAATCTGCAATTACACATAAATACTGGCAAGTTGGTTTCTCATTGGGTTAAATGCTGGAGTCCGCAGAGTATACAAAATATCTACAAAATGTTTTAACCTCGTCTAGAAAGTAAACAGCATAATTATCCGTATAGCTTCATCATTAATTTCCTATAGTAATTAAACTATGTATAATACAAAACTATTTACCATTCTCAGCTTTTCTTATCACTCGAGTCAATCGGCGGCATCGCGGTCACATATTAAATAATATATTATTCAAATTTACAAGTATTTAGCATCCTCAGAATCAAATTTCACTATTAATGGTCAGTCGGTAATTTTATACCGGTATTTATTTGTATCTATATTATATCTATAATAGATATATAGATATTTTATCCAGTCGTCTGGCCTGGGATTTTAGATGTGTGGAAAGTTGTCTGGATATTTTTTCCATTCTATTCCACTGTGTGTATCATTTTGTATTATTATTTGTATTTGTGTATCTGTATCTGTATGGAATTGAGAAGCCAAACCGTTCTCAAGGAAATCGCATGTGAGCGTGTGCGTATTAAATTACATCATAATTATGTATGCCTGCATGTACAAAGTACATACATAATGCAAAAGGCATTAAAAAATAAAGTCAATACAACAGAATCCTGTCTCAGGAAATGGAATAACACAAATCGGAATAGATATGTGTATGTATGTAAAAGAGTGAAGAGAGAGAAAGAGACAGAGAACTATAATAGAACTCTCAACTAAAGTTCTATTATAGATTATAGACTATTTTTGCAATATAGGTTGCCTTTGCATTTGCCTCCTGTCTCTGTATTACGTGTTCATACTCGTTTTTGGCTAGCTTTGCAAAAAAAGTTGAAGACGAACAAGTTGTAAGTTGTACAGTCAGAGAGAGAGAGAGAGAGAAAAGGAAACTCTTTCCAACTCTTTCCAGAACGAAACGAAGAAATAGGGATGCACATAGCCTGTTTATAAATAACTTGGGTCTCTACCCTCTCCTTCCCTCTCCTCGACATCAGCATATTTATATGCAGATATATGTAATCTGCACACAGTCAATCCTTGTCATCGTCTTTGACTAAAGTAGTATACACATACAATATACATATAAAAGGCAGATTTTGTATGCCATGTATATGCAAGTACCTATTGTACGAATATTATGTGTACATTGTATTGAGACCACCTTTACCTATATTTTTGAGTGTACATGTATGTATGTGTATTAATCTTGAATTTTTTTACTGCGTAACCTCAACCTCAGACAAATTCACCGTTTTATTCTCTGTTTAGTATCATCTCTTTATTATATTATGCTAATAATATGAATATTTTATAAATTGCATAATATATTGAACTAAATTTTTATTGTTTCAAATTCAAAACATTTCACCAATTGTACATATGTACATAGAATTGGTGAAAATTGAGACTATTAGTATTTAATGTATATTATGCATAGTTTTTTGCGGGTGTCTGGTTCGGGTTTCGGGTTCTGTTTCTGTTTTGGGTCCACAGTCTGCTCCTTTTCCCCTGGGCTGTTTTCTGTTTGTAATAGTTGTTGGTCATATGGCTTTTTTGTTTTTTCTATCTCAATTTATTTGGTCTGGCGACGGATTTACGCTAAACATTCAATTGCATAAAAACCTAGATCTGACGTTCTTGTCATCTGCCTCATCGACATTTTCCTTCTCTCGTGAATATTTTTGGCAAACTGACGAATCCTCAGTTAATTGAGCTAATAGCTGTCCGTCCATGGAAACGGAAAAAAACTTGCCATCCATTTTGTATATGTACATGTTGAACAGAGTTGAAAACTGGAGCACAAACTAATCAATTAAGATTCAATTTGAAATTTGATGATTCAACCTCATGTGCATTAACAATACTTTTATTTTGACTACAGGTTCAAAGAAAGCGAAGAATTGTGGGACGAATCAAGTGCAAGAATGTGAAAAATGAATGCCCCAAACTTGAGTGTAGCGATGCCATCGGTGTCTCCGGCCAATGTTGTAAAATCTGCCCAGAAATATTGAAGAGTAAGATTTTTTCATAGACTTGAGCTTTCCTTTTCTGCTTTAAAGTTTAAAATACTGTGTATTTAAGTATAATATTTTTACGAATAAATTTTCCTTCTCAAATCTAGATTCGGAAAATGTAACTTCGGATGGCCTTTCAACCGATGACACGGACAGCAGTGAAAATAACCGAGGTAAATATTTTACTAAATTCTCGTAAAATACATCAGTTGTATTAAATACCTGCATAAAATATTATACATACGTAAAATATAATATTGTCGGCTTGAGATTCGGATTCCATAAAATATTATGTAAATTATCCAATTCTTCTTTATGCAATACTATAATATATTATGTATATGTATACACACATAATATATATGTAGTACACATTATGCATTTTAAAACTATTTATTATATTCTCCTCGAGGTCTTTTAAGTTTTATCTATTGTTTTTACATTTATTTATCAAGCGGAAAGTTGAGTTTAGTTGAGTCTGAGCAGCCTGATGAGTGCTCGCATGTACTTTAAATTTTTTTGATTAACTCCTTTGACGCCTCATGCTTACTGAGTACTTATACATACATTGATAGTATATTATACACACAATATACATACAGTACACTACATGCAGACTTTATCGATAATATGATTTAATCATACAATATTATTGATAAACTGTGTGTGCATATGCCTAAAAAATGTACCTATGTATACCTATACAATACATAATAATACATTGAATATGGCTGTGAGCCATGCACGAGATGGACATTTTCCAAAGCCAAAAAGTAAACGAAACCAGAACATTCGAAGAACCGATTGGAATTTGGAATTTGATGAATTTTCTCTGTGTTTGTGCACCTTTTGGTCACCTTTTGAATAGAAATTAACGCCATTATATTATCCTACTTCAATATCAGTATTATACGGAGAAAAAGAAGGAAAAGAATGCTGGCTCATCTGCTTAGCGTTTCAATGTCTCGTGTGCATTGTGCATGTATTATCAGTGTGTGTATACGTATCATGTCGGTGTTGTTGGAGAAATAAAAACGCAATCTAGATTTTGTACAAGAGAGAGAGATGTAAACCTCTTACTCTTTTTTTTTCTTTCTCTCTCTCTCTGTCTCTCTGATCCCTTTAATATATTACTTATTCATCTCAATCTAAACGCGTGTTTGTTGATTGACGACTTTTCAGAGTACGCTGCCTTGCTCACCCCACGCTCATCCTCTCTCATCAAATCATCAAGTGGACTCGGAGAGCCTCTCTCAAGCGGGTTAGCCGCCGGTCGATTCATGTTCCTCCACAAGAGCTTGTACTACTCCTTCGTTCACGGAAACAACATGATCCGACCCAAATACGTCCAATTCGTGGACCATGAGGGAAACGTCGTCGAGGAGCAAGAAGTCACCACCAACAACTATCAGCATGAGACCAAAAAGATTTGCGGAGTTTGGTCCAAAATCCCTCGCGTCTACCGAAAGCTTCTCAAGGAGGAAAAATTGTATGCGGCTCTCGTCACCGAGAAAATCAATGGCGACAATGACCGATTCCTCGCGGGACGAGTTGCCAAGCAAAAGTATGTTAGCACGGAGCTTTATAGTGCTCTCCTGGAACCAGCAAGTCAAGTGGTAAGTCTCCTTTTCTTTTTACTATAATATCATATCTACATACATGAAAATATCTCGAGATTGAGGAGAAGAACTTAAATCCAAATCCGACATCAAAATAGGACAAGATGTGAGAGTATTATCTGTAGTTTGCTCCAGGTAGTTGATATACATACATACATACATATAAACACTGTAATAAAATACCAAGTGGAAAAAATGCTGGAGGGCATTTCACTTTTAGTTATATCATTACGATTATCAATCAATGCAGACTGTACAAAATATGTACAAAATCGTATAATTTATACACACATATATAGTGTAGATCTTCTTTGTATTATACATATGTATGCTAGAATATGAAAAACATTTACACTCAGGTCATCATCGTCTTCTCGTCAGCCCACACGCATCTATGTAGATATACAGTAGATAGGTACCTAGAGATTGATAGACATGAACATTGGCAGTTTTTCTGTGTATAGATACATAATACACATATTTATATAGTTGTGGCTCTATTAAAGTATTTTTTCATGTATTTCGTCCTGTCCTGTATTTATATATTTGTTTAATAGTTTGCAGATATTAAGATAAATGTGTTATTCTCCTCTTAAGTCGACTCGACTTGATTTTCACTTCATCTTTATAAGTATACATAGTACATACATAAACATACTTACTTACTTACACAAGACAGGAATTTCACGGGAGTCAATAAAAGCATTTTCAACACATTTTATTTCTTTTCGTAGGACAGAAGGGCAAAATACAAGAAAAAATGTACAAAAGTAAATGTTCCTCCAGTGGAAAATGTGTGTATGTATATGTATACTGTATACTGAGCTCCTTGTGGTATAGTCTGTGTGGCAATTTTGCATAGAAATAATATAAAAGTAAAGGGTTTGAATATACATATAAAACAACCAAAGAAAATTGGCAGATGGGACAAAAACAGTAGATACGAAAGGGGCAGAAGAGAACACACACATACACAGAAAGACGGATTTCACTGGTACATTTGTTAGACCAATACTGCATGGAAAATAAAAAAAGCAAGATTATTTCTTCTTTCCCTAGAAATGATCTTTACACAATTCTTATACATACAATACACACATATAGAAACAATAATGTGAAAATAGTGTAAAAGAGTATCTAAAAGAGAAGGCAAACACACTAACTAAATATCTGTCTGTACACGTTCCCAGTGTGAATTGTGAGTGTGTTTTCTCAATAGTTTATACTCTAGTTAATAGTACGTGTTAAACCTTTATGGACAATTTCCTCAAATGTAGCATAACCTGTTTATGGCACACAACATTATAATATATTATTATAGCTCTTAAAAGCCAAACAAAAACACATACACATACATACATGCACCAATAGACAAAGATCACACTTATGTAGGAATAGCTACCTCCACAATATTACATATAATGTTGGTTGGATAAAAAGAAGAAGAAGAAGAAGAAGAAGAAAGGGAGTGAGAAACGAAAAGTTTAAGTGTTGGGAAATTAAGAAAATCAATAAAATAACCAGTAAAAATGACAAGTAAATGTTTCATCTCAATAAAGTTTCCTACTCTCCCTCTTTCTCTTTTTGTCTCTGCCATTTACTTTTTTTAACGTAAAAGTCAAAAGTAATAGTATAGTTACATAATAGGGTTATTAGTCTCAAGATCATATACATACTACATACTACATACAAGTTTGTATGCTGGAGAAATGTTGTGTATGTGTGTGTTCTTTTAATACTTGTACAGACAGATTTTTTGTTTTACTTGATAACATACACAGTTTAGCTCAAAAAGATTGTGGAATAATAATAATTGTAATCGGAATTCGATATTTGATATGACAGAAATTGAGAGGGAGGAGAAGGCGGAGACTTGTAAACAGTACGTGCATATTGTGTGTGTTTGTATACGTGTAAAATGTAAATATTTTTGAGGCGTCAAGGAATTAAAAAATGTGAGACACATATAGGCATATAAATAAAAGAGGTATAGAAGACATATGGGAGAGAGACAAGAGACCAATTTTAGTAAGACATAAATAAATACAGTAAACGAATATTATGCATATCTCGCTTTTTTGGTGGTGGGAGTAAAAAAGAGATACACAGTATTAATATTACAGAACATATCTAATAGAGGAGAGAGAGAGAGAGAGATTAGCACAGTTTTGTTTTTTTTTTCTTCACAACTCTGCATGTATACTTACATCAGTTTAATGTAATCCAATGTATAGGTATAAAACATAGATGTTTGTGATTTTATGGATGAATTCCTCTCATACTTTTATGTTGATGGTGGTGGTTTGTGGTTTAAAAATGGAATGGATTGGCTCTGCCTTTTCTTCTCTCTTCATCTTGAAAATATTTGCCCGATGATTACTAATTTGTTTATTTGTTTTTTTTTTTGTATTCTAGGGAACTGGGGGTGCAGCAGCTGTCATGATTTCGTCATCAACGGGCTCAATTTATCTCAACATTGTCTTTAATGGTGACTTCCATGAGGAGCGAGACATGAGCATTGCTGTGAGAATCACGGACGCCTCGGGAACCGGAGTCGAAGAAATTGTCAAAATTCCCAAGATTCAATACGACACTAATACCATCGAAGTACGAACTATTTTGGAACTACCTCAACTCCAAGCTCTGACCCGGGGAACTCTTTTTATTGTTGTCTATTCACCAAAGAACCCAGACTTTAAACTCCTTGGATTCGTTCAAGCTCGGTGAGAATAACCTTCAAACAATCAATAAACAAAAACGACAACAACAACACCATCAAAACTTGATAACATGATGAATCAATCAATGACATGTTTTTACTCATTTTTTTGTTTCTATTTCAGAGTAACTTGTGATTTGTTTGATACCGTTTTGAGCCCTGAAAATACTCAATTAGTAACACCCGGAGTTGCTTGGGTTTACCCACTACCCGATGGATCCTGGTATGTTTTGATTTTATCATGTTGTAATAAAAAAATGTTTAGAGTATAATATTATATAGAGTGTAGGAACATTTTATCTGCATGTTTTGTTTCATATTGCCGTATGTATCTCTTAAACTCATTGTCTGTGCTTCATGAATATGTAGGTCGTACAACATTCAGCTTCCGGAGGAACACAACCCAATTTCCATAAAGATGGAAACGGGACGGAAAGTTTTGGAAGAGCTCCCCATCACCCTGTCACATAATATGACTCGACAAATTGTCTCTGGCATGACTTCCCGCTACTACCAACTCCTGTATGAAGGAAGTCTCTATTTGAACGTCATCACAGACAAGGCCAGCCTCCGTGGTAGACTCGTATATCGTGGATTCGGCGACGCTCAGCTCTCCGATGCACCCATGATTCTCGAGCCCGGAAACAAAACTGATACCGACTTGAGAGCTCAAGGTCTGGTCTGGATCGGAGTTGACAACTCTGACTGTGGACTCAACTTCCAACTCACTCTCAGCCAACGACCACAAAGCGGACTTCTTCGTCTGGAAATTATGGAAATGCCCGGACTTCATATGATCGGACTCCCAGTTCGCTCTCATGTTTTGGGAGATTTTGAAGCCAGTGAATTTGAAGGAGTCTACTCCGAATTGCCAAAGTACGTATATGTACATACATTATACATGTGTACACTTTTCAGCTCAAACTTTTCTCCTAAAAAATTATCATGTAGGTACATTGAATAGAAAACGCAGTTATGTAATACGCTCATTTTTCTCCATTTTAGGATCAGCTACGCTCACTTGAAGGCTGGAGATGCCCTTTTCAAAGTTGTTCGACTAAATGATTCTAGAGTTTTGGCTTCCGCTGTAATTCGAAATGTAAGTATTCAAACCTTGGGAAAACTACAAATCCATTATGTATTTCTATAAAATGTAATGTGTGCCATTTTATAAACTGAATGTTGTTGAATAAAAAATATTAATTAAATATTTAATTTTTGTTTTGTCATCTAGGTACGCGTACCAGTCAACTGTTTACCCTTGGCCGTTTCGGACAATATTGGAAATTCTGACTATACTCTTGAGCCTGAAGATGACGTTTCCTCCATGACATTGCCCAACAACAAATGCTTCTATGATGGAAAACTACGTGAAGAATACTCTCAATGGACACCCTCCAATGACACTTGTCAAATCTGCACATGCTATAAAGCCAAGGCCTTGTGTGAAGCTGTTGTTTGCCCAGTGGTCGATTGTGTCAACCCTGTATTTTTAACCGGTGAATGCTGTCGGTCCTGCTTGAGTACTGATAAGCCAAACAAAAATCGGGGACGAGGCTGTCAAGTTGAAGGAGATCGTTTTCATGCAGCTGGCTCATCATGGCATCCATACATGCCTCCAAATGGCTTCATGGTCTGCACAACTTGTACTTGCAATGTAAGTATATAATTCAAAGTTTTTTTTACATAATATATTTTTTCTTTTATTTTTTTTTCCTGCATCCTAAATCATCATGAAATTGGAATTCTAATAAAAATGTTAATTTGAATTTTGTTTTATCTAGGCGGATACCTTGACCACAGAATGTCGAAATGAAAAGTGCCCCACACTCAACTGTGCTCCAGAAGAGGCAATTTATCCACGACCTCTCGCCTGCTGCAAAGTCTGCCCACCACAAAAGCAAAATGAGGAAGATGTTTTCATGGACAAAGTTGAGACTCGACATGGACCATCTGAATCTGAAATACTGGCTTCGGGCGGATGCAAATTCCGTAATGAATTACACACGAACGGAGAAGAATGGAGTCATAGAGTTGAGCCTTTTGGCTACATTCCCTGTGTTGTGTGTACTTGCAAGGTAAATTTTACATGAATTTTGCAATCTTTTTTATTTATAATTTATAAGTATTTTCACATTATATATTATGGTATTTTTTAAAAGTATTCTGAATATTTAAAACTAATCCAATTTTGTCTTTTATTTTCTCCCTTAACAGAATGGTTCAATCAAATGTGGAAAGAAGAAGTGTCCGCAACTCAACTGTGAAATCAAAGTTCAAGATGAAGGAGATTGTTGCCAAAGGTGCAGCACCGAATCACCTTCCCCAGTGTCAAGGCATAGCGGCGGATCACCGTCGTCATCCTCATCATTATCGTCAAAATCATCGAGTTCGGGTTCCTCCTCCTCGTCTTCGTCTTCACTGACCTCAAGGTATAGGAAACCCCCGCCTACCAAACATAGAACAAGGCAGCAAAACTGGACACAGTAGTAGTATAAATGATCCAATGATCTAAATAATAAGCACCGCTTTATATTATATAAATAATCGTAAAAAATGTGCGTATAAAAAAATATACATATTATTATGTATAAAACTATTTTATATACATTTGTCAGTTATTTGTTGTTACTATCATACTATATTATACATTATTGCTATTAAGTTGAAAATATTACATTGTACACATTTATTCTGTAAATATATATCTAATTATGTCTTTATATATTACATTATATTATTTGCTATACAATATTTACCTGATTATTCATTAACTACTATTTTAATACTTTAGCTATAGTGCAAATTTGTAAAATATTTATGTGTATACACTGTACATAATATTATTTTGAAGACTTGATATTTAAACAATGATTTACTATATTGTTTTTGTCAAAACAAACTAAAAGCAGAATATTACATGTAAATATAATATATTTAAGAGAGAGAAAAGGGCAGATTACACACCGTACCATTGCGAAACAAATTCACCATTATTAATAATTACTATTATTACTACTACCTATATATTACTATGTATATTATTTGTATTTAACTTTAGGGATGAAAACAAATAAGACCTTTGTAAATACAC
>JAQIVE010004617.1:0-14256 GCA_034698285.1 Sminthurinus bimaculatus | reverse complement strand
GAGTACCATTTGATTAACTTGGTACTCTATGAAAATCTAAATCTAAGAAATTGTTATTTCTTTCTGAGACGCCCCATATTCGTTATATTTGAGAATCATCATTTTTTTTTCATGCAGCTTCAAAGAGAATTGGCAGTTCTTCTGCAACCCTACTTTACAGCTGATGGTCTTGTAGAGAAATGTCTAGATTTTGCTGCTGGTCTCGAGCACATAATGGATTTCACCCGGATGCGAGCCTTGTCCTCCCTATTCTGTATGATGAATGAGGCTGTGCGACAAATTCATGCTTATAATTCAAGTCATGTAGATTTCCCATTGGATCCCGACTCGGTAGACCGATACATGTCCAAATCTCTCATTTATGCCATTCTATGGTCTTTCACGGGAGATGCAAAGTTGAAGGTAAATATTTGATGTTTATAGATTGAAAAATTGTTTTTATGAAAGATGAAAGAAATAATGAAATTATTTTAAAAATTAAGTACAATTATTTAATGGAAACAGTAATTTTATATTTTTTACAATGTGAGTAATGAAAATGAATTGATGCTTTATAAATAGGTGAGACATGAACTAGGAGAATATATCCGAAGTATTACGACCATTCCCCTTCCTCCACCAAATCCACAGAGTCCGATAGTAGATTATGAAGTGACGATGAATGGCGAGTGGGCAAACTGGGGATTGAAAGTACCTAGGATGGACGTGGAGACTCACAAAGTTGCTAGTCCGGATGCTGTCGTTCCAACTGTGGACACGGTGCGACATGAATCTCTTCTTGCCACCTGGTTGACTGAGCACAAGCCTCTCGTTCTTTGTGGTCCACCTGGTTCGGGTAAAACTATGACTCTCCTCTCGGCTCTTCGAGCTCTTCCCGATATGGAAGTCGTCGGTCTCAACTTTTCCTCGGCAACTACTCCTGAACTTTTACTCAAAACCTTTGACCACTACTGTGAGTATAGGAAGACTCCAAACGGCGTTGTTCTTGCACCTGTTCAGGTATGAAAAATCACAAGTTAAAGTAAAAAATTTAAAGTTTGTAAAATCAGTTCTAGCTTTTATATGTAAGCAATTAAAATGATGAACCACCTACTTGATTTAAAACTGTGAGAGTATATATCTTTATATTTTTCGTCACCTGATTTGATGCTACAATAATTCTTTTGCTTCTTTATTCGTAATGTGTAATAAATAATAAATTGTTTTGAATTTTGACCGTTGTAACAACTGTGCATTTTTATGTACAATTAATTTCAGCTTGGAAAGTGGTTAATTCTTTTCTGTGATGAAATCAATTTACCTGATATGGATAAATATGGAACACAACGTGTCATTTCATTCCTTCGTCAACTAGTTGAACATAAATTCTTCTACCGTACATCAGATCAATCTTTGGTACGTACTATTTCAATTTTAGATTTTAGAATATAGAAGTTTAGAAAAATATAAAACAAAAATATATAAATAAAAAGGATGAAACAAGTACTCGAGATAAAACACCATGTGAGATTTACATTTTTCGTCACCTGATTTATTATATATTGGTGCAAAGCATCATGTACCCAATCCCTCGAAACAAAATCAGTGATGTTCAAAATTTTCAGAGTGACATTGTTTTGATGGTTTCTTGTAATGTCTAACAGGTGCGATTGGAGAGAATTCAATTCGTAGGAGCATGTAATCCACCGACAGATCCAGGCCGAAAACCTCTTTCTCATCGATTCCTCAGACATTTGCCAATAGTTTATGTAGACTATCCTGGAGAAACGTCATTGAAACAGGTAAAATGGAAATAAAGGAAAAATAATACATAGTTTATTATTTCATTATAGATATTCATTTTAAAAATACAGAATGCATAACATTTTTTAGATAAAATAATGCAACATTTTCGTTTTTTTTGGATCATAGATTTACGGTACTTTCAATCGTGCCATGTTAAAGCTTGTTCCTTCTCTCGTCACCTATGCGGAGCCCCTTACAAATGCCATGGTAGAATTTTTCCTAAAGTCTCAAGAACGCTTCACCCAAGATATGCAGCCTCACTACGTCTACTCTCCTCGAGAAATGACCCGCTGGGTTCGTGGAGTGTATGAAGCCATTCGACCCCTTGATACTCTACCAGTGGAAGGTCTAGTTCGTCTGTGGGCTCATGAAGCTCTCCGCCTCTTCCAGGATCGTCTCGTGTATGATGATGAGCGAGCCTGGACGAATGAAAACATTGATTTGGTGGCCCTCAAGCACTTCCCCACGATCGACAAGAAGGCAGCTCTAGCTCGTCCCATCCTCTACTCAAACTGGTTGTCCAAAGACTATTCCCCTGTGGACAGAGAAACTCTGAGAGAATATGTAAAGGCTCGCCTTCAAATATTTTACCAAGAAGAGCTGGACGTCCCCCTCGTTCTCTTTGATGAAGTTCTTGAACACGTTCTCCGAATGGACCGAATTTTCCGTCAACCCCAAGGTCATCTCCTGTTGATTGGTGTGGCTGGAAGTGGAAAAACTACACTGTCCCGCTTCGTAGCCTGGATCAACGGTCTTCAAGTATTTCAAATTAAAGTTCACAACAAGTACACTGCAGCCGAGTTTGACGAGGATCTCCGGTCAGTGTTAAGAAGAGCAGGATGCAAAGGAGAGAAGATTTGCTTCATTCTGGATGAGTCAAACGTTCTTCAGAGTTCCTTCCTTGAGAGAATGAATACCCTGTTGGCAAATGGAGAAGTGCCTGGACTTTTTGAGGGAGACGAGTATACAACTCTGATGACCCAGTGTAAGGAGGGAGCAGCAAGGGAAGGATTGATGGTAGACTCAGCCGAGGAATTGTACAAGTGGTTTGCAGGACAAGTGATGAGGAATCTCCATGTGGTCTTTACCATGAATCCAAGTGAGCAGGGACTCAAGGATCGGGCCGCCACCTCTCCCGCCCTGTTCAATCGATGTGTCCTCGACTGGTTCGGAGACTGGACGAATACAGCCCTCTTCCAAGTGGGTAAGGAGCTCACCCTAAAAGTTGATTTGGACAATGCCGCCTGGAAAATGCCACTCGAGTTCCCCATCGCCTTTGAGGAGCTAAATCCAGCAACGATGCACCATCGAGACGCCGTCACCAACGCCTTTGTCTTTGTCCACTTGACCCTCCACAAGGCCAACAAGAGGCTGGCCAAGCGGGGTCAAAGAACAATGGCCATCACTCCTCGACACTTCCTCGACTTTATCAGTCACTTTGTCAAGCTGTACAATGAAAAGAGGAGTGACTTGGAGGAGCAGCAACTACATCTCAACATTGGTCTCAACAAGATTGCCGAGACTGTGGAGCAGGTGGGAGAGATGAAGAAGAGTTTGGAGCTCAAGAGCAAGGAGTTGAATGAGAAGAATGAGTTGGCCAACAACAAGTTGAAGGAGATGATTGGACGGCAGCAGGAGGCGGAGCAGAGGAAAGTTCAAAGTCAAACGATTCAATTGGCTCTGGTCAAGCAGACGGAGGAAATTTCGTTGAAACAAGCTGATGTAGAGAAAGATCTGGAGCAGGTAGAGCCGGCAGTGAGAGATGCTGAGCAAGCTGTCCAAAGTATTAAGAAGCAACAGTTGGTGGAGGTGAGATCGATGGCCAATCCACCGGCCGTGGTTAAAATGGCACTCGAGTCCATTTGTCTATTGTTGGGTGAAAATACGACGGACTGGAAGGCCAGTCGTGCTGTCCTCAATCGGGAGAACTTCATCTCGACCATTGTCAACTTCAACACGGAGAGCATCACCGATGATGTGAGGGAGAAGATGCACTCGAGATATTTATCAAATCCAGACTACAACTTTGAGAAGGTTAATCGTGCTAGTTTAGCCTGCGGTCCCTTGGTCAAGTGGGCAACTGCTCAGTTCAACTATGCGGACATGTTGAAGAGGGTGGAGCCGCTGAGGGATGAACTGAAAAACTTGCAGTTGGCGGCACAAAAGAATCAGAGTGAGGGAACTCAAGTCACCGATGATATTTTGAGATTGGAGCAGCAAATTATAAGTTACAAGGAGGAGTATGCCCTGCTCATCGCCCAAGCTCAGGCCATCAAGACAGATTTAGAGAACGTCCAGAGTAAGGTCGAGAGGAGTATGGCTTTGTTGAAGAGTCTTGGAATGGAACAGGATCGATGGGATGCTAGTAGTGAAGCTTTCAGAGGCCAAATGGCTACGTAAGTATAAAACATAAAACTCTTAAAATTTGATATTTGGAACGTTAGTAACAATAATAATATTTTTTATCCTTATCTTTTGCTTTTGTTTTATATTTAATGATTTGTAAATGTTTTGCAGGATTGTTGGAGACTGTTTATTGTCCTCTGGTTTTCTCGCCTATGCTGGCTATTTTGACCAGCAATATCGTCAAAACTTGTTCAACACTTGGTGTGACCATTTGTACAAGGCTGGAATTAATTATCGTGGTGATTTAGCTCTTTGTGAGTATTTGAGTCATCCAGATGAACGGCTGAGATGGAAAGATAATTCTCTGCCCGACGATGACCTTTGTACGGAAAATGCCATCAGCTTGAAGAGATTCAACCGATTCCCACTGATTATTGATCCTTCTGGTCAGGCTACTGAATTTTTAATGAGGGAGTATGCAGACAGAAAACTCACCAAAACCAGCTTCCTCGATGACTCCTTCCGTAAGAAACATTTATTTATATAGACTTATTTTTTTCATTGAACCGTTTGAATTACATAGATGTGAAAAAGTATGCAGTTCTTTTAGAGTAAATAAAGTTTCATAATAATTATGATACATGATAAGAATTCAAAGAGAAAATGATGATTTGAATTTCCCTCATATGAGATGTTTTGATATAATTTATATTCAATTTGTTCGCTATAAAAATATTTCTGATTCTCTTCTTTTTATTTCCGACGTATAATTATTTAATGTTTGCCTCCAAACGATCATGTACATATAATGTTGGTATGTTTTTTAATCGTTGCTTCTATTTTGGTTCTTTTGATAGGTAAAAACTTGGAGTCCGCCCTTCGTTTTGGAAATCCACTCTTAGTTCAAGATGTAGAGAGCTATGATCCAATTTTGAATCCAGTTCTTAATCGTGAAGTCAGACGAACTGGAGGTCGTGTTCTTATTTCGTTGGGAGAGCAAGATATCGATTTGTCACCATCATTTATTATCTTTCTCAGTACGAGAGATCCAACAGTAGAATTTCCACCCGATGTTTGGTAAGAAAATTTTTTGCTTGGTACTTTATTAATGTTTTTTAGTCGTAACTTTCTGACTTTTGTACTTTACAAAAACGGAGCAGGACTAAAAATATTCAATGGAGTTATAATTCGTTATGTTAAGCATGATTTCTAAATTTTTAGTTAAATGTGTAGTAAAAAATGATGAAAAACATTTCCCTCAACTGAGAGATATGATTTAAAACAAATGTTGTTCGCTATAAAAACTTACCTGATTTTCAAAAATAACGTAAAACAAGTAGAAACAAAAACAACCATGACTGTTTTTATCATTTATCATTTACAAAAAGAAACATTAGTATAAAAGTGAAAACTGTTTTCTGTGGAATTTTGTAGCTCGAGAGTAACGTTTGTCAATTTCACCGTAACTCGAGCTTCACTCCAAAGTCAGTGTCTAAACCAAGTTTTGAGGGCAGAACGACCCGATATTGACCAGAAGCGTTCGGATCTTTTGAAACTTCAAGGTACATAATAACATGATATATTTTTCATAATTTTTAAAAATATGTTGTGTTGCTAATTAAGATCATAGTAGTACGTAATATTTAACTTAATGCGGCATTCTTCGTTTTGTTTTGTAGGAGAATTCCAAGTACGACTCCGTCATCTTGAAAAGTCTCTTTTGGGTGCATTGAATGAAGCCAAGGGCAAGATTCTGGATGATGACTCTGTGATTACTACCCTGGAGAATTTGAAGTTGGAGGCAGCAGAAATATCAAGAAAAGTTGAAGAGACGGATAAGGTCATTGGAGAGATTGATGCAGTGTCGCAACAATACATGCCATTGGCTCAAGCCTGTAGCTCGATCTACTTTACTTTGGAAAACATGCATCAAATGCATTTCCTATACCAATACTCACTCCAATTCTTCTTGGAAATGTTTAACTCGGTCCTCAACGGAAATCCACATTTGGCCAATGTCAAGGATCATACCGCTCGCCTTGACATCATTACTAAAGATCTTTTCAAGGTAACTTTTAAATTTTTTTAACTTTTAAGGCATTCAAAGTCCTTTTAGCGTTTTCAGTCTACCGTAGTTGAGTAACTAAAAGAGAAAATGATGATTTGAATTTCCCTCATATGAGATATTTTGATATAATTTATATTCAATTTGTTCGCTATAAAAATATTTCTGATTCTCTTTTTATTTCCGACGTAATTATTCATTGCTTACGTCAAAACTACATAATAAAATGTTGGTAAAATTGTAAAAATTTGGTTCTTTGCTAATATAATAGGTTTGTTCTGATCGAGTGTCTCGAGGAATGCTTCACGTTGATCGACTTCCATTCTCTATTCTACTCGCTAGAATTTTCTCAAAGGGAATTTTCGAGTCTGCTTTCCAACGATTTTTGCGATTCAAGGAGGGTGTTTTGCCTCTAACTAAAGTATGTTTATTTAATAGTACCATCTTTATTATTTTAAAATGATAAATTTAAATTTCACTGAATTCGTCATTATAATGATATAGTATTGATCTTGAATATTATCGTTTAATTTTATTTAAAAAATAAAATATTATTTTCAGATGGCACCTCCTGCATACTTAACTGCTGACCAATGGGAAGGAATGTTGAGACTTACATCAAAAGTTCCAGCTTTTAAGAGTTTGGAGAGTAAGGTAGAATCTCAAGATTTCATTACTTGGCTTCGGCAACCAACGCCTGAGACCAGCGTCCCACAGCTGTGGGAAGAAGGAGCTGGAGACACCAAAACTCAAGAAGCGAGCAAAACTGTTAATAAATTGTTACTCATTCAGGTGTGTTTCTTTTTGTGTTGTAATTTGTGCTTATATAGTAAAAAATGAAACATGATGAAAAACATTTCCCTCAACTGAGATATATGATTTAAAACAAATGTTGTTCGCTATAAAAATTATCTGATTTTCATAATATATAACGTAAAAAAGTAGAATAAACTCTATTTTGCAAGAGCCTTTATTTACAACATATTGTTTCAAAAACAGGCATTTAGACCAGATAGAATTCCAGCAATGGGCCATATTCTTGCTGATGAAGTTCTCGGTTCTGATTTCTTCTCTGCGGAAGATGTGGATCTTGCCAAGATTGTGGATGTTGAAGTTACAGGTGAGTTTGTATGATTTATGATTTATCATGGAACATACTCGTTTGAAAAATTATAAAAGATTTATAGATATACATGGGAGCTAAGTTTTCATGCTCATTCATTTGATATTATTTGATTTCTTTACAGCACGAACCCCTATTCTTCTCTGTGCTGCTCCTGGATTCGATGCATCCGGTCGTGTGGATGACTTGGCTGCTCAAAAGAGCCAAACTCTTTTTTCTATTGCTATCGGTTCTGCTGAAGGATTCAGTAAGTTGGAAGAATTGTTACAATCAAACTACTTAAAATGGCTTTAATATCCAGTAAAGACATCTGATTAATTGTTTTTTTGCTTTTACATTGCACCTCTAGCTCAAGCAGACCAAGCTATTGCTTCTGCTGTGAAAACCGGAAGGTGAGAAGATATAGTATAATACATAATTCAGCTTATGCCTATTTTATTCTACGCACGCATAAACTTAATCCATTTTCTTTAAAATGGTTTGATATGAACAGTAAACATAATCTGTTATTTACAGAAAAATGTTATTTTACTACAATTTAAAATTAGATGGGTGCTCTTGAAGAACGTACGTCTAGCTCCTCAATGGCTATTACAACTTGAAAAGAAAATGCATTCCCTTCAACCTCATACTTCATTCCGTCTCTTCCTAGCGATGGACATTCATCCCAAGATTCCAGTTAATTTACTTCGAGCGGGCCGTGTTTTTGTGTTCGAACCACCACCCGGTATTAAAGCTAACCTTCTCAGAACATTTAACACCGTTCCGGCAGCTAGGATGATGAAGGCACCAAATGAAAGGGCTCGTCTTTACTTCCTCGTGGCTTGGTTCCATGCTGTGGTTCAAGAACGATTACGATATGTTCCACTTGGTAAGCAATAATTATTGTAATTTGTAATTTTATTTCCGTTCAAATGGATTTAAAACACTTCACTTACAATTAGTGCGCAGTCATAATTTGTTTTTTTCTTTTTTAGGCTGGGTTAAATATTATGAGTTTAATGAAGCGCATTTGCGTGTGGCATGTGATACTCTTGATGCATGGATCGACTCTACGGCAATGGGTCGAACAAATTTTCCCCCAGGTACGGAATATAAACGGAACAATTTAAAACTCAAATTAAGTTTGAATTTTCGAAGTTTCTGACTTACTTATCAACAGCATAATAAAAATAACTATCAACTGAGTAATAATCAAACTGATTTCGATTTTTCTACCTTTTATTATAGACAAGGTACCATGGGATGCATTAAAGACTCTTTTGTCGGAAACGATTTATGGTGGAAAAGTGGACAACGAGTTCGATTCTCGTCTCCTGTCTTCCTTTGTCCATCGACTTTTTACACCTAGGAGTTTTGAGTCTGAGTTTCTACTTGTGGCAAATGCGGATGGAGGTACTTTAATCGTTAATCCTATTTTGTCCTATATATTATTGTATACTATGCTTGTGCTCAGTATGAATGTAAATTTTAAAAAATTGCATTATTTTATTGTATGTTATTTTTTATTTTACATAGGTGATATTTCCATGCCGGATGCACTTCGAAGAGATCAATTCCTTACCTGGGCTAATGGTTTAGTTCATCGTCAAACTCCTGCCTGGCTCGGCCTTCCAACTCATGCTGAGAAGGTTCTTCTGACAAACCGAGGCTCGGAGATGGTGGCCAAGCTTCTCAAGATGCAAATGATTGAGGATGATGAGGATCTTCCAGCAGGAGGGGATGACTCACATACTGGAGATGAGGATCATGCAGGTGCAGGAACCCCGGCTTGGATGAGAACTTTGAGAGTGTCTGCAGAAGAATGGTTGAAGTTGCTTCCTGAGAAACTAGTTCCGCTAAGAAGAACAGCGGATAACATTAAGAGGCCCCTCTATCGATTCTTTGAGCGAGAAGTGAGTGCAGGAGTCAAGATTCTTCAAACTGTCCAATCAGATTTGGAGAATGTACGGATGATTTGTCAAGGAGAGAAGAAGCAGACGTCATATCATCGTAAACTCATTTCAGAGTTGGTTCGTGGCATCATTCCAGATAGTTGGGGTGGGAAGTATCCTGTTCCAGGAGGATGCACTGTGATTAGTTGGATCAATGATTTGGCTCTGAGGATCCAGCAGCCCATCGTCATCTCGCAAACTGTTCATTTGAATGGAGCTGAACAATTAGAGGTTTGTTTTGTTTGGAAAAATCACTAAAACGTTTCAAGTTGATATTAATTATTACTCATTTAATTATCTTATAACTCTAATGTTTTGCTTTATTCATGTCAGTATAATATATTGAATATTGAATATTTAATATCATTGCTTACTTTTTTTTTCTTTTTAGAGTGTAACCGTATGGTTAGGAGGACTATTTAACCCTGAAGCTTATTTCACAGCAACGAGACAGTGCGTTGCTCAAGCAAATGGTTGGTCTATTGAAGAGTTGGTTTTGGATGTCACTGCTGGAGGAAATCAAGTCAACTTTGTTTTGAGTGGCCTTAAACTGCAAGGAGCTGCATGGAAGGATGGACTTCAATTATCAGCCGATGTCCTTAGTGACCTTCCTAATGTTGCTCTGACCTGGGTCAAGTAAGTACATAAGTACTATCCAGTGAATATTTTTGCCACCTCATGTATATGAGTTTTTTGGTATATAAATTCAATTAAAACTTGATTATTGTGTGTTTCCTGTCTTGTAGGGTGGATCCAAAGGTAAATTTGAAGGAAGGAAAGATAACGTTGCCCGTGTATTTGAACTCTACTCGAAATGAGCTGCTATTTACAGTGGACATGAAGATGGTCAAACAGCAGGATAAATATAGTTTCTACGAACGTGGAGTTGCTATTTTAGCATCAACTCTGACGTAAAAAATAATAGATGTTCATCTTTTTTGCATTTTTTCCCTTTTTAAGTGTTGATGATGATGATTACCATTGACCGTTCTGAAATTTAAATTAAGTTGACGACTACAACTTGTAGGTTAGTATCTAGATACTTATAATTATATAGATATGATTTGGATAAAATGCGCAAAACCTGATAATTTTGTTCAAAAAAATAAGACATACTTTTAAATTTTTTAGTTTTCTCTTACCTATTGACTATTTACCGTATGCCAAATACGATTTTGTCTCTATATTTTTTTGATTTAGTCCTTCGTTAACGAGACATTGGTTTTTGAAAAACCTGACTAAAGTAGTTCCCCTAGTAGTTCTTTATTAAGACAATGATGCTTTAGTGTATAAGTATTTATGTATTTGTATTGCATGTAGTTTTTTTCGTAAAATCATTTGTGTTAGTGTATTCAATAGAGTATTCAATCGTAGAGAATAGAAAATCATAATATCTTAACTATAAAACGCCTAAATATTTTAACTAACACGCAACTAATAAAATGATAAATCGATTGACCTCATAAAATATTTAACTCAACATAATAAGACTTTTTACAATACGGTTTTGCGATATGCATAACATGTAAAACGTTGTAAACAAGTAAGAAATAAGAAATAAATAAAACATCAAATTTCATAATATAAAGTTAAGAATTAAATTGCCACAGTAGGGAACAATAAAAATAATTATTATTCTATTGTCAAAATAGATTTAAAAGCCAGGGAAGCATATTTTCTTGCATTTTAGATTATTTCCTGGCAATGAAAATACTGCACGTTTGATCGATCAGTCCATTTCATGATTATAATTACGATTCATGTACAGAGCAGAATAACAGAAAATCATAATAATAAACTAGTTTTTTATATGGTACACATAATTATGATGTATGCTATCATACATGAATTTGATTCTTAATATTTTCCACGCTCCACTGTGTGGAGGAAAGGGCTGATTGAGTCCAAACCCTTCATCAAGTCTGCATATATAAAAAAAAAACAAAAACCAAAGAATTAGTCCATGCATTTTTATTGAATTAGATGGTAACATAATAAATATCATGTGTACGTACAAATTATTAAGTTGTTACTGTAGTTTGATACACTAGAACATTTGAATCATCAATAGCAGTTTACTACTTACCTTTCTTTGGATTGTTGACATAGCTAGTGATCAACTTGACCTTCAACTCTGGCATCATTTTAAATGCAAAAAATCCAGAGACTCTTGACAAGGCACTCACACCGCCCCCATCCAAGCCTTGATCATCCCAGATAAAAAGATCCATCACCAAATGTTCCAGGTCTATGAAACCACATAAAAATTGGAATGAAGTTAGTAATAGGAATCAAAATGCTCAATAATGATTATCCCTGAAGTTATGTCTAATGAAGTTGTGTAAAATGTAAATATTATACTTAATATAATTTTAACTTACATTGTAACTCAACGATTGAAGGAGCCTCTCTCCAGTCATCAGAAATCGCTGGGTTAGTACGTCGTAATTCTTCCGATGGCAATAAATATAGTCTCTTGCAAGTATGGGTTGAAAAACCTGTGAATGCCGCATCTAGGATACAGTTGAGATTGTCTTCCCTAACGATTTTGCGTTGAAACTTGAGATATTCGAGCATCGGGAAGTTGGTCCAAATATCTTTTGCCCTTTGAGGAAATTCAAAGAAAAAGAACTCACAGGACAAGTTCTTGCAATTCGGAAACATGGAGCCCAAGTTGCGTAGATACTTTGAGGATCCTTCGCCCAGCTTCAGCGTCTCTACGGTTGGCAGCTCGATGTTGTCAAGGAATGGGTCCCGTCTCTTCTTCTTAAGCATGGGGAAGAAATCCTCCCACTTTTCATTTCCAAGTCCCAATTGGTCAAAATGAACTTCTTTTAAATGAGGGAAGCAAATCTCGGGGGTACAATCTATAGGGAGAAGAGGTGACCGCCGGAGAGAACCGGACCAGGATGAAAAGCGGATGCTCCGGAGATTCTCCATTACGGGCATTTTTAATCCTGGAAGACTACCCATGGGCTCCCATCTAAATAAAAATACAACAAAATATTACGAGATACTTTCCTATAAGCTTACACTGGGTTGGTATACATAATGTATATATTACCTATATATATTTCATCATAAGGAAACGCTTTTACTGTTTTTTTTTCCAAATTAGTAATGGATAGTCAGAATGAAAATAGTCCTTTATTTTTTATTGTTTACCTTGTAATTTTGACAAGAGAGTCTGAACTATTCTCCAGAATATTGTTGATGGCCTTGGCCAATTTTTCACGAATCTTTAGGTCAACGGGACCGATCCAAAATTCAAGAGACTCGTAGCCAGTATGATTCATTTTGGTGTAGTCATAAAGTATATGAACGTGCTCCGTTCGCCCGAAAATCGCTTTGTGTTGTTTCTGGACCTTATAACTCTAGACAAAGAGAGGAGATACCAGAATATAGTAATAATGTTACCAAATAGCCAAATGGGTTATTACTTCAACAACGTACCCGATTGTTTGTAAGTGATTTTAGTGCTTATTTTCCTTATTTATAACCATTTTAATACGTAGTACATAATATTTATAGATTATAGATTATCTTGTATTTTAAAAAAACAACTTTTGCAATTACCTTTGTAGTTATCTCTGGCATTATGGGAATAATCGGCACTAATGGCACAAGTGGAAAAGTAGCATTTGGTGTCTCATCTGCTTTTTCTGATGGAGAAGGTAAAGGAGATGTGGGCATCGGTAAAAGCCAGTCCTCATCGCTCTCAACATTCCCAAATGCATGTTCAGGTGAAAGCAAGTGCTCTTTAATTGTTGAAGGAGTTCCAGGTGAGATCAAGCCTTCTTTAACTGTAGACGGAGCTTCAGGTGAATTCAAGTCTTCCGTAATTGTTGAAGCAGCTCCAGGTGAGATCAAGCCTTTTTTAACTGTAGACGGAGCTTCAGGTGAAATCCAGCTTCCTTTAAGTGTTGAAGAAGCCCTTGGTGAACTCAGTCCTTTTGTAATTTTTGTAGAAGCCCTAGGAAACACTTCAGTGATATCAGGACTAAACTCACGTTTAAAAACATGGTTTGAGTTTCTCTCAACTTTAATCAAACTTTCATTCCCATTCTCATAGGTTGATATTTTGCTACTTCGTTCAGGAGTTAAAGTAGGAGGTGAGGATACTAGAGAGTCTGGAATTTCAGTCTTAACCCTTGGTCCTCTTTTCTTAACTACCTTCTTATTGTTAGTCTGCTTCGGCTTCAAATTAAAGTGTGGAGAAAGGACTGGAGGAAGGTCACATTGGATACTGAGATTGGCTTTGACAGGCACAACTAGATTCATTTCGACTTTGACATTGGCTTTTAGGCTAGCCAATCTCATTTTCTGCTCTCTCCTAATATCTCTTTCAGTTCTTATGGGCGGAATTATTTTAGTAATGTTTTCGCTCATATTTGGCATCACTTTTCCTTGAAATCGGGGACTACGACGACGCTACATGTGAAAAAAAAACAAAATGATCGGGTTATAACAAGTATAAAAAATGATATATTCATTATTCATAAAGGCAAAACTATTTTGCCGAAAAAGCGTAATGCATAATACATACTTTGAAAATGAAAGTATATAATAATATTATATCATGTGTGATTTTGAATATAAAAGTAAAATTATTATTATTATTCATGTACCTCAGGTTCTCCAAAAGGATAAAACTCGAGCTCCAATTCAGCTTTACGTTTTCTGGAGGAAACAGGGCAACCACTTTCCATCTTGAGAGCAATAGGATATTTCATATTATCTTCTTCATCTTTCGCAACTTTAACTTGATTTTTGGGCTTTCTCCCTCTTTTTGGTCGAGGTGGCTAAAAATTCACAAAACAGGCAGTTTTACTAGAAAACTGAATATATTTACAAACTGAAACTCATGGGAAATGACAAATAATTTAAATATATATAAAAATACACTGCGGAGGATAATACATAAAATATTATTGTTGTACACAATAATATTTGCCAAGGTTTTAACATTTAAAATGATTATGTGTTTTAAAAAAACAGAATAC